>VRLP01004924.1:0-42716 GCA_009660295.1 Lophius piscatorius | reverse complement strand
GTCTAATATGTTTGACGTTAATCTTGCTTCCTGTGCCAACTTGGAGAATACATAAACTTTCCCGTACTGAGGAGACGTACATCTGATTTTTTTCAGGGCTGTGTGAACATAAATATCTGTATTTTTCTGGTTGGATTTGAAGTAGTGTATTCGTCATATTCACAATATGATGTTTTTGTTGGTGATAACAACTCACATCCTCTGCTGATTGCAGAGGATGTGAGGCAAAGCTATCAATATATCAGTCTATCTGTGCTCCAACCCACACTTATAGTCACGAGCTCTGGGTAGTGACCAAAAGAAGGAGGTAGAGGATAAAGAAACTGAAATTAACCTCCTTCAAAGGATAGCTGGACTCAGCTGCTGCTCATAGCTGGACTCCTGCTGTCACCAAAACCCAACCCCGGATAAGCGAAAGAAAATGGATGGATAGATGTTGTCGGTGAGGCAGATAACTAATACACACTCCCCCCAATGTGAAAACAGATACGTTGACATTACAGCCGGACACAGGCCGCTGTAATCATGAACGTCAACCATCAAAATCACCAAATTTAAATCTGAGTAAAACCTGGGAATTAAACAAAGTAGCCTGTAATGTGAGTGTGGCCCTAGATTTGATATTCAATAAGGCCTCTGTTTCCCTTTTGTGTATAATGTGAATAACAGGACAACCAAAGCTGTCCGTACGGTATAAGCTCCTTATTTGCTACATCCTTCTATAATCAGGAGGTATTTCCTCCTTTTTGAGCACTTACTTCCTTTGAGAAGGTCTTCTGAGTCTCTTCGTCAAACCTGATCAACTCTTTAATCACCATCACCTCCCCTGTCTCCTGATGTGTTACCTGGAAGACAACGGGTTTGTCACACTGCTGATTCAAATCAATGAACAAACAAAGTCTGCAATAGTGATAATAATGACACGGTGATGGGGAAAGGGATGAATAGTGTAACTGTGGCACCTTGACAGCCTGTCCAAAGAAGCCCTTTCCAAGAACTTCTCCGTGGATGAGGTCTGACGGTCGGAAGATGCGATGGGTCCGATCTCCAGAGTCCACCCGAAGAGACTCAGAGCGAACCATGTGAGATAGAACTGACATTGCTCCGGGCGACACAGGACATTTATCTATACTGCAGCTGCGCCTGACAAAGAGAAGAAAGACTTAGATGAAGAGGAAAGGATGAAGGGACTCAAAGTCAACAAAGGATCATCTCTTACAGAATGTGTCTGGATCTCATTCCTGTGGTTCCTTGCTGCTGAGGCGGTGAGACGCTCATCCTGGGTGCTTCATCTGTATCCACTCCGGGACTTGGCTCTTCCTCCAAACTTGGTAGTTTGTGGGCTGAAGCCAGTTTATCATGGACGCAGGGGACAGGGCGGCTGGAGTCGGCTGGCGGACTGTCTGGGCAGAGGGGGTCGACAGGAGACTGAGGGTTGTGTTCAATGGTCAGCTGTAATGGTTTGCTGGTGTCCTGGATCACACGGTTTATCTAGAGGGAAGGACATAGTATTGTCTTTGGTGCCATCGTTTTTATTATTTGATACGTATTATATTTGTGGATGCCAGAAAACGTATCTCTGACTAATATAATAATGATAATAATAATATAGTCCCGAAAGGTCAGGGATATTATGGAACCATCATCTCCTCCGCCACTTCCAAAGATCCTTTGTTTTAACATGATAACTCAAAAACCATTTCATGGATCATTTTCAAACTTTATACCCACATAGACCTTAGTGCAAGGAAGAACTGGAGCGATTCTGGGAAAGCTTGGTTGTATATTTTCTACACTGAGGGGAGCTTTATTTCCATCCATTTTTGGGCCATAATTTTGCAACCATCCCCGAGGATAAATCTCTTGTTTCCATTGTGTTTTACTGTAAGAGTTCTTATTTTACTCACTAGGGGGAGCTTTTTATTGAAAAACACAGTTTTTTTGGACATAACTACCTAATCGTTGGTCATTTTTAGTCTACATTTAGTGCAAACGGATCGAACCGAAGAGATCTATCTTATAATATTTTACTCTAATATTTTCAATTTATATGAAAAAACCTGTTTCCCGGACATCACTCAAAAACTATTTTAATGGATCATTTTCAAATGATTTACTCCCCTAAACCCCATGACCATTATGTTTTACCCTAATAGTTCATTTTTTAATTACCAGGGGGAGCCTTTTTACGAAACCTCTGATATTCAGACATAACTTCCTAACCATTGATCAGATTTAGTCAAAAATGTGATGAGTATGAATCGACTCGAGAAGATCCGGTTTATCTCGTGTTACTCTCTGAAAGTTCATATTTTACTCCCTAGGGGGAGCTTTTTTCTTTGGAAAAAAAACATTTCAAGTACATTACTTCCTGACCATTTGTGCAATTTGTTGCAGGGGATTGGGGGACTTTTGGGGTATACACATACAATTAAGTCGTTGCTGAGTTTCTACCTGGTGCGGATGCTTACCTCATCAGGACATATGTTTCCGACAGGAGTCCCATTCACCTCCAGCACACGGTCACCAGTGTGTACAGAGGGATGGAGGTCCCGACTCAGGACAACTGGATCTATCCTGGGAATAATAATGGGCGAGTAGATGCAGTTAAAACTGTCAGGTGATCTAGAGTTAAGAACCAGTTAAATGCAAAAACCAAACTCACAGACTCACCCTGTGATGGTGACAAGTGGGCCTTTCCCTGGGCTGAGTTCAGTGGTTAAGGTTAGACCTCGATGTCTACCTGAATGAGGGGGGAAGGACACCAGCGCCACCATGTGGGGACTCTTGGTGAGTGGAGAAGCTGACCTGACATCTGATACTACCCCCTGACTGAAGCAGTGGCCACTGAAGAATGGACAAATCAAGAGATAGGAGAAAAAGGACTTATCAGAATCAGGAGTATATGAGACTAAACATTTTACTCTGTATAGTTTGTTTTTTTATCCACTCAGGATCAAACTCACCAGTAGAGTTTGGAGCGTTCAACAAGCGTGTATGTTTCTCCATCTCCAATGAACATTGCACAGCTCATACAAGTGAAGCATTCTGGGTGATACTTCTGCTCTCCAGCAACCTGTTTGCACCGGAAGGCAACGTTCAAAAACACAATGCAGAGGCTACGGGAATGATGTGTTTTTTTACAAAAAACAGTGTGTGCATTCTTGCATCAAGGCCATGTAGTGTCAGGATGTTTTCAGAGGATATCCTCCGGTTTGAGAGTTTAAAGTAAAGAGCATTTTTGTTTCATACCAGAATGAAACAAAGAAGCAGGAATGCAGCGATAGTTTGAACAGATGGTGTTCAGAGTCCACATTTTTATGTTGCCTAATTTGAATGTGAACTGCATTATAGATAATCTTCTCTCTGAGAACGAATCAATTACACAATGTAACATTTTATATGTGGGTGGCCACTGGTAAGGTTGAATAACTGTTTAGTTTGAGTGATCCATTATTTAAGCAGCTATTTTAAACTAGCTCACCAACTATCAATCAAGTTTTAACTGGCAGAGAAGAAGCAATTACATAAACATAAACATGTAGATCAAGGATTTATAATTCTAATCCGGACCCAACCAATGGGGGTTCACAATCCAGTGTGAAGATGCCATGGGTTCTAGGCACAGGTAAATGGGTATGATAGGAGGATAGGATCCAGCGTGAAAGCAGATAACCAGTGCAGAAAAAACAGTAACATTATACTAAAACACATATTTGATAGATTAGAATATAGGATTTAAATCATTTAAACACCAAAAATACTGTTTAAGTCTCATTAATTAGGCTATGATATCAATTATAGGTGTTCTGGTTGGACACACTTCTTTTCTTATATCAGTCATTTTACCATAACGAGTCCAGTTGCGATGGTGTCCTTGCAGCCGTGGCAGTGCTCTCCGTAACGGGCCCAGTAGTGTTTCTTACAGTAGAGCTTTCTCTCTCTCTCATAGTACCAGTGAGACAGGATGCAACTACATTCACAGCACCTACGATACAGAGGGGAACAACGAGGTGACAGAATGAAATGGACAGCAGGGGAGAAAGTTATGCACAGGAAAACACATAGAACCATTTCAGGTCAGCTGGGTAATAAACTAAGCATACACCGACAGGAAGGTGATACCCCTGAAAAGCCTCAATTCCCTTGCATTGTATGAACAATCTACTTTATCTGATTGAACGCTTCAAATTAAATATAAGCTATGCCTGAAAAACTGTTTTTTTATTTTTAAAATATTCCCCCTAGTGAGTAAAATGTGAAGGATGTCTTCTAGATGATTCAAATGCACCAAATTTGGATTAAGTTAGACTAAAAGTGAGGACGTTATGTCCGAAAAAACTTTTTTTTGGAGAAAAAAGTCCCCACTAGTGAGTAATATATGAAATTATAGAATAAATCATTATATTTACAGGATAGATCTTTTCTAGTCGATTCATATGCACAAAATTTCAAATAATCGGACCAACGGTTGAGAAATGACGGCATGAAAACTTTTAGACATGAAGCTCCCCCTAGTGGAGATAATATACACCCAACCAATTCCAAAATCAATCCTAGTCTTCCTCGCACTAAGGTCTATATGCCATGTGGGTTGAATCTAAAGTAACTGGACTTCTGTTTCAGCTTGAAGACGTTTTCACCCATTTTCGTTTTACTGAATGAAAATGTTTGGCGATAAAACTCCCCCTGGTGATGAAAATACACAACCAACCTTTCCCACAATCTCTCCAGTTCTTCCTCACGCCAAGGTCTATATGGGGATATAATATAAAAATGAGCCGTGAAATAGTTTATTACCTTCCATGATATCAATGGATATCAAAAAGCATCATCTCCGGGTTCATCATTCATTTAACACTCATTAATAATAATAATAATAATAATAATAATAATAATAATAATATCATTAGTATTCAGTCTCACTGATATCTAAGTGAGACATCTCAGTCTCTCCAGAATTCGCCTGGAGGAAAAAAAAGTGGATGATCTTCAAATGATACATTATAAATCTGGAACTGCTAATGTCATCATGACTTTGTGTATAATCATAATGCCTCGTACAAAAGGACTACTCTTTGAAGGTCAGTCACATGGGTGCACAGAAACCCTGTGACTTCATGTTATGTTCCAGTGGACCCACCCATTCAAAGACTGCAGGGAAAAAATTAAAACAACATTACAAAAGATTTCACTTAGCCACCAAAAAATGCTGCGCAGCTTGATTCTTTCATTCATTCTTTGCTCTAATGGGGAAACAGAAATGATCCGTGGCACCCTGGTTAGAACAAAATGTAGAATAATACCTATGTTCACCAAAATACTGTTTCGTTATCTCCACGACTCTACAACCAAAGTGGGAGGTGACTTCCTGGACGGAGTTCAGTTCACTGTTTCCTCTCAACGGTACATGTTCTGCTGATCTTACAATAGGGAGTGTAAAGGTTACCTCACTGTAAACAATGGAGTAGTTGTGGAAGGAAAAACTACATTTTTCTCAAATATAAGTCATTATAATAAATTAGTCATTCACTCAGGTTTATGGAGGATGTTGGACTTTGGGTCCTTCCTCCTGAGGAAAACTGAGATTTGACATCATTATGGAGCATTAATGAAACAAAAATCTAATACATTAGTAGATTATTTCATTGTGCTTTTCCAACTTCAAGAGATATTTGAACCCAAACGGAAGGACTAATAGGGCCGGAGAAAAGCTGATTGTTTTCATATCACACAAAACGCTTCAGATTACCCGCGGGAAAAACATTAGAGGACAAAATAGATGGAATAGCGAACAACTTGGGAGTTCATTATCCTTATAAAATTCCACATGGACCTTCACATATAATATCATAATGTGCGATATTTGATTACTTTATTCTTCGTATGATGCACTTTCCTCTTTTTAAGCTGCGACGTGAAATATATGAGGGATAGTGGTGCAGTTACGCTGGTGCTTCACAGCCAACTGTTTTATTCTATTCTATTCTATTCTATTCCCACTTCATTCTTTGCCTGTGAACGACAGAAATGAGAATAAAGTTCCCAAATCCCTTATTTTAATATTAAAAATTAAATGACATGAGGTTCAGTTATGTTTGCAATAAACCAAACATAACTGAACCAAAAGGGGGGTGTTTGTTGGAAAGAGATTTTTTTAAGATTGCTTGAGAGAGATTTTTTTGGTGCAATTACTCAAATGGTTTCTGTCTGTCTTCTGCTTTTTCTGAAGAAATACTGTCATTGTTGTTGTGTTTAATCTAAAATGTGTCACTTCCTATTTGATGTTCCGCAAAAGAAAAAGAAAGACTTTCATGAGCTGAAAAAATGCAAAGAATTTGGCTACTATATTGATGCCTATACTATTATATGGATAATTAAATAACCTATATCTACTCAGGCACAAATATGCTGAGATCTATCAAGGCCATAAAATAACTAATAAAGCCATCAAACAGCTCGTTTATCATTTCGCTGTTGGCAACGGATGTGCAACCTCCCTGTGATTCCACCTAAACATCTGGAGAGGAGGGACCCCTGGAAACAATCACATCGAGAGAATCCATCCTGCCTCCGTTTCCTGCAGCTGCCTACAGCAACTCCTCTCAACCGTCTGATCCTCCTCCTCACCGCTGGAGCTTCACCTGGCTCACCTTACTATTTCAGGCACATCTGAACCTCCTCTCTTATTAAACCTGGAGCTGCAGACACCTGGACGTCACCTTCTGTACTCAAACCAATCACACTATGATGTCATTGTCCGAGGGCGAATGTTAAGAATTTAATGACGCAATCTCCTAATATGGCTTCCTGTCTGTTATGAATCTTTCGCCTCTATGGATTTCCTGTAAAAACAAGAGGAAACATTTGTTTTTGATCTAATAGTGTTTATTAAATGCTGTCTCTATGGAATGAGGTTAAAGTGTGGAGTTATTTGTGCATGTATGTTTTGATAGAAACAGCTGATGAGGCTCTTTGAAGGCTTTGTTAGACAAAAGCTTTACCGACTATTGTGTCTTACATCTCTTGTGATTGTTACACACATGCATACAGTTGGTGTGAGAGTAGAAACAGTTTTGGACTCTGTAGATCTGTTTGATACTGTGAAACAATTTTTTTCTCAATTTCATTTTTTATTTCACACTCTTTATTTCCTGTCTCACGTATATTTCACCAGTAAATAGCAGTTAGTGGTTCCTACCGTCCTTTCATTCCTCTCCTAAACCTCTGGTCCCGGCGAGACATCCTCCCCTCTCAGTCCGCTGACACAGACCTGTCAATCAGAAATAATCCCGGAGATTATTAGCTGCATGTGTTCACGAGCTGATCCTATATGCTATGACTCTGAGCAGGAGTTGTCTCTCTCTCGCTCTCTCTCTCTCTACATGCAGACAGAAGCTTCCTGGACATGTGAGTTCTCTCTCTGATGTGTAGAGTACTCGAGAGAGAAAATAGTCTAACCCACTGACACCAGCCGACCCTTCTCCCTCTACTGGCTGCCGATTGGTCCCAGTGTAGAGCCCAGCTCTCCTGTTACTTTCAGCATGCGGGCCTCTGACAGATACAGTGTCACGCCTCTGCTGCGTCTAACATGGGAATTTGTATCAGTGAATATACGTGTTTGTTTTTCTCACTAACAGTATGAGAGAGTTTTGAATAGACATGTTACCAACAGCGCAGCTATAGTCTCTTTATGAACGCCCCAATTAGTGCGCTGTCCTGACCCGCAGTTAAACCCTCTATTCATCACACACAACAAACAAAGAGGGAGAATTCATCTGAAGCACGTTGGTGGATGGGGACCGGCTCCACTCAGGGGAAGAAAAAAAATTGATAACATCTAGCACCAGTTATCCATGTAGAACCAAACAGCCATACAAACCAAAGACACCAGAACCATGAACAAAGTTTTGATTTTAAGTAATGCAGTTAGTGCAGTTTATAGCTTCAGATTATGATTTACTCCAGTTTTACATTTGTAAGTGTCCTGGTCACTACTGGTAGCATGATAAGGTACCTGCAGCCCAGTCATGTAGGTACCTGCAGCCCAGTCAACAGGTAGTCCAGCTCCTCTTCCTCACAGTTCAGCTCAATGAAGCTCGATTGGCAGAATTTCTCTGGTTCTCCATTGCTGCCCTGCGCTCAGGTTCACACTGAGCTGACGTGACGGATATGAAAGAGTCTGGAGACGCCGTGATGACTGACTTTCCCAGTTTGGCATAAATTAAGTATGTCTAAGTTTAAATGAACGTTATGCTGCCATTACCCAGCAGGACCGGATTGGCAGCGGGTCAGTGACGGTCTGGGCTTAGGCAGATCCATGGAAGGTCTCACAGACCTCCACATGTTAGCCAAAGGTACCCTGACTGCTGTAAGCTGAAATCCTCAGACTCATTGTCAGACCTCATACCGTTCCAGTGGGTCTGGGGTTCATTCCCAGGTGGTCAGAGTGTGTAAGCACTTCCTGGAGGATGAAGGCATTGATGCCATTGACTGGTCCTCATGTTCCCTCAAACCTGAATCCAACTGAGAACCTCTGAGACGTTATGGATCGGTGCATCCGATGTCGCCAAGTAGCGTCACAGACAGTTTACTGAGGCCCTCATCCAGCTCTGGGACGAGATCATCTACGACACCATCCTCCATCTCATCAGAACCAGGCCCGGATGTTGTCAGGAGTCAATCAGAAACGTGGGGGTCAAAGGTCGAACCCACTTCTAAGACAACTTGGGAGTTGTTGTGATAAAATTCACACCAGTTGGACCAGAACCTGTGATTTCAGTTTTTCACTTTTATTTTAGGTGTAATAATCCAGTTCTTACTGGGTTCATGATTTTAGTTTCCATTGACTGTTCTAACTTAATTTTTGTTATCAACGAGTAACTTAACGTACATTAATAAAGACTTTTCCCTTGAATACTTTGTTCATTGGGAACAATGAACAAGTATATAATACCTTATATCTTGAGCATTTTAACAGAGCACAGATTGTAAAGCAGCACAGATTGTAAATTAGCAGCAACATTCTGTGACATTTAGCTCCTAAGCTAAAGTTTAAAAGTGGGGTAAAATTTCTACTTATTACATGCCCGACTTTTCAGGGATATTATGGTATCGCCATCGCAGCCGCAGATCCTGCATGTTAACGCGATAACTCAAAACCTATTACATGGATCATTTTCAAATTGTATAACCACATAGACCGAGTAAGTGGTGCCGGTTAGTGCGAGTAAGAACTGGATTGATTTTGGGAAAGGTCGGTTGTATACCGACCTTTCCGACAGGAGGGGAACTTTATCTCTAGAGTTTTGGGGCCTTAATTTCTCAGCCGTTGGTTCACTCTAATATGAATGGAATCGAGGAGATCCATCTTGTATATTTCTTATTTTATTCTAATATTTCATATATTACTCACAGAAGACAGAACTTCTTACCATTGGTTTGAAATTGACTGAGGTTATCAAAAAGTCCGATTTGAGGTGTTTGGATAACTTGTACAACGCAGGGGATATGGGGCATTTTGGGGATTTACCCTTGCTCTTAGGGACGACGGCAGAGGCCTTGTTAGAAATGTTTACATATTTATAAACTATGACACACGTTTGTAAAGCAACATGTTGAACTATAAGCTGAACTATGTTTGTAAGAAGAGGTAGACAATATCTTGCAGCCAAGCGATCAGTGGCTTTAGAGCATTTACTGCTAACATGTAAAAACGCAGTTCTTTTGTTTGCTGTTGTTTGCAGAGTCTTGATATGATTCACCATGAAGTCATGCAGCACAACAGTTTTCATTAGTCATTTCTTTTATTCAGAGATCATTCTGTAAAAATGTACAAAAGTGCATAATTTTCCTCGTAGGCCACACAAAGAACAAAGATGTTAAAACCACATGTTGCGCTGCAGCGTGGGCTCAGCTGCAACACGAGAGTCTCACACGTGTTATCTAACCATGTCACAGACAACATTTTGATTTAGCGCACCTTCTAGGACAATGTAGAAAACAAAGCATTTATCTCCATCATAGCAGTACACGCGTTTAAAGAATAAACTCACACATAAAATAATATCTAATGTATTAATGCACTTTAATTTGTAAAAATGAGACGGCAGATAAATAAAGCACTTTGCCTTTTCTGCTTTTTGTCAGCATAATTTAACAAGAGTAGCAAACGTGAACAATTTTGCAACAGTGTTAAAGGAGGTACATCAAACAAAAGGAAAAACACAGTAATCCCCAGATGTCATTTAAAAGCACTATCCTGTATTTTACTCATATTACCTCACAATTAGTGCTGATGCTTTACTCAACAACGCACGTAAAAGCAAAGCCATAATATTATGACACATATATCACTCTGCTAATGAAATTTAGGACTGCTAATAGATGTAAACATCAATAAAATGAGTCTTAGATTGCTATAAGCAGCAAGTGTATAATCTCAAAACAGCTGAGGACCTTCAACCTCCAGTCTTTGGTACTGCTGATGCTTCAGTGTCGTGGCCAATGCAGATCATGACCAGTGTTTGCAGTTCCCAAAAACTAGCTGTTTGTTCGTTTCCTCTTCTCCTATACATATGTAATCTATGTTTGTTCTGACGTAGAAGCTAAAAGCAGTGAATTAACACAATAAACATTATACAATGCAGAAATAAGGAAAATTCCGTGGCCTTTCAAAATAAAAAAAAATCTGTCAGCATGCAGCAGGTCTGACAAATCAGTCTTCACCCAGAGGAACACAAACAATGTAACAAGAATAAACAAACAAAACATGGATTAAAGTTGAGTTTGGTCATAAGAATACATCTTTACTTTATCTCAACCTTGTAACAAAAATCCACAGAGATCTGCAGAGTGTTTTGTGGATAAAACAACGATATTTTGGGAAAAAACGCCAACTTGAACTAAATTTAATAAATTGGAAATGTAACATATGGAATGCGTTTAAGCTTCAGACTGTAAAGGACTTACAATCTGGGATCATGCCATAGCACCACTTAATGAGGTTACTTCCTGTGTGTTGTTCTCTCACTTCCTCCTCTGGCCACAGTATTTACCTTGACAGCCTGCACCTTAATACCAGAAGAGAGAAGATTATATTTCTCTAAAAGTATAACACACATATTCCATTCATACAAATGACACTGTAAAGAATCGGAAGTGAGTTCAGCGTAGAAACAAACAAAATTAGCTGAGTTATTTCTTTGTCTGTGATGTCAGGGAGTAAACTTTAAACATAACACACACAAGTTCAGTTGACAAAAAAAAATCAGTTTTTATCAGTTCCAAAGGCAGTTTTTTTCCATTTACACTGCAATTTTCCCGTATTTGTGGTGGTCTATCTGTCAGCTCTTAAACATGCCAGTTTATTTGAAATAATTTTTGTAACAGATATTGAAATAATAGTAAATATATATTTTTTCTCATCACATTTACTTTTCTTCAAACTAGAAAGAACAAAACTTGTAAAAATGGTGAATTACTGAATTATAATGTATATTTATTTATATTTAATTCCTTTGTGCTAATATGCTGTCTTGCTAAACTTAATCTCATGAGGTAAGTAAATCCTAAGCACAAAATTCATTCAACTAATTTAAAAGAATTAAATAAAAGCAACGATTGTGAGTTCAGGACTGAGTTTGAATTGCACCTACAGATTTATTGTTGAGCTACTGGATATTGTGTTGCAAAAAATACAAAATAATAATATGAGGTTCTGGAGTGCAAACCAAAATCACATGTATGGTTGTTTACCTCTGTAGCCTCCAGCTCCCAAGAAGGCCTGCATGGCTGCATATTTGGCTGCCTTCTGTGCTTTGGCTACAGGACATGAAAGAAAACTGTTATTTTTCTAGAATGATGGCACAATACCCCTGAAACATTTTTTAAAACTTTCCACAAGCTTTTTTGGTTCAAACAAAAACACAAACATTAACATCCGATTTAAGTTTAAAGAATATTATGTATACATTTGTGTTAGGAAACTAAATAAGAGCATATTTCTACAAAACAAACAGGGATTTTTCTTACATTTTTGTCCTGCCAGGAGTCCTAGACGACAATAACAGAGAGCACAAATACATCAGGATTAACTTAGTCCGTATTACTCAATATGTTGTCTCAGCAGTAACGTGAATAAAATTATACCAAAACAAATATTCACTCTACAAGCCCTGACAGCTGGTCAAAAGAGGCTGTGTGCTACGTTGTCTTCATGTAGAAACTCATGTTGATCCATTTTTGGGTTTACCAACATTATGAATGTATTGCTTAACCCTTAAATGTCCTGCTCAACTGTTTGGTTGAATCTCTATTTCTTATTAAAAATGTGTGCCCCTTGACTGCACATGTTTATAATATGACCCAGTAGCAGCAAATATATGCAAAACAGTAAGAGGCCAAGGATGGAGCCCTGGGGGACACCACAGGTCAAAGGGGAAACTAAGGAGGAGGAATTAACCACGATAATTAAGGAAGTTGTATTCGATAAGAAGGGTTATTTTTAGGATTATTAAAGCATGTGAGGACTTACTAAACAGAATAATGTAAAATAATACTACCAAAAAAGTCTAATAAGGGTCAAATAGTTTTATAAAAACATGCTTTACGAAAGAGTTGAGTTAATCTACTCAAAATTGACCATTTTCCATGAAATACAAACTTTTATCATGAAATAAGTTTAGATTTCATGAAATTAATT
The DNA here is from genome assembly GCA_009660295.1 of Lophius piscatorius. NCBI lineage: Eukaryota > Metazoa > Chordata > Actinopteri > Lophiiformes > Lophiidae > Lophius > Lophius piscatorius. Next base: position 30,013 of record VRLP01004924.1, on the reverse strand, counting down.
AATGATTTTTTTTTTACCGTTTAAAATCATGCTTGACCAAAGAATTTGTAATTTTATGTGATATTTAGAGTGTATAAGATATGAAGCTAAGGAATGTAGAAAATAAATAAAATATGCTAAGAATTTCATTCCATAGTTTTTTTTTCTATAGTATGAAGCGTGTCAAAAGGAAAGTGAAAGTGTCTCACCTGTATAGCCTCCACCAGTACCCCCACCAAAGCCGGGACCACCACCCCCTGATGGAGCAGTCAACACATTATGGTTCTCAAATCAGCTGTTCCTTCTCCCTCATTATTTTCCTGAATCGTGTTAGAAACAAGTTTAAACTGACCTGGTAAGCTGCCAGCTCCACCTCCTGCTCCTCCTGCTCCTCCACCTATATTTCCTACATCACAATGACAGTCGACCAGGAGAAGGATTCAGAGTTTGGCGTGACAGCATGGAAACACCTAAATCAGCTCTCTGTTAGTGAACATATTCCAACCGTGAATAGGAAACTCACCCTGACTTCCAGCGACACCTCCTGACCCGGCACCTGATGACCACAGGTGGAGTTGAAGGTAATTAGATGGCAAGTAAAATAGTTCATTATGGTAATGATGTTTCAAGAATTATCTTGTTTATTCTACAATATGACATGGTAACGATATGGTAATGACATGGTAACGACATGGTAATGACATGGTAACGACATGGTAATGACATGGTAACGACATGGTAATGACATGGTAACGACATGGTAATGACATGGTAATGTCATGTAACGACATGGTAATGACATGGTAACGACATGGTAATGACATGGTAACGACATGGTAACGACATGGTAACGACATGGTAATGACATGGTAACGACATGGTAACAACATGGTAATGACATGCCTGTTGACATAACATTTGACCTGTTTTATTGTTATAGAATGTAATATTCTTTAAGACGCCAGCACCCGTCTTCACATAAATGTGTGTACATTCTCAATAACTTGTGAAAAAGTTTTAACTGTTTTATTAATAACATGAATGTAAGTAGCTTTAAAAAACTACTAGGGGTATGGATTCGCTCAGACATTCAGCATCATCCTCTCATTTAATGTGATTTTAGCAGCTGTCATAATACACAGTACTTTGGTTTTATACTGTTTTTTATACTATACCAGCAGTAGAACATTAGTGGGAACATATGCTTGACGGTACCATTAGACTGGTTCCATCAGTAGCCAGGAGAGATATTTAGTTTGCAGCGGACTGAATGTTATGGATGTACTGGGTCTAGAATCTCAAAATGTATAAACTCCAAACGTTCATATTCATTCATTATAGTGTGGCCGATATCCAGTGACAACTAGCGTCAGTGATAATTAGAATTTCAAATGAAATATATTTATGCATCCTGTGAGAATCGTACCTGGTCTATATCCACTTCCACCCAACGAAGAACCGTAGCCGGATTTAGGAGGCTTCCTATTCCCAAATGTTTGTCCACCAGGTCCAAAGCTGCCTGGTGCCGTTCCAGCCCCTCCAGGGCCATATCCACCGGGTCCAGCACCTCCAGGGCCATAACCACCAGGTCTAGCCCCTCCAGTGCCGATACCACTCGCTCCAGCACCTCCAGGGCCATAACCACCAGGTCCAGCACCTCCAGGCACATAACCACCAGGTCCAGCACCTCCAGGGCCATAACCACCAGGTCCAGCACCTCCAGGGCCAATACCACCCGCTCCAGCACCTCCAGGGCCATAACCACCAGGTCCAGCACCTCCAGGCACATAACCACCAGGTCCAGCACCTCCAGGGCCATAACCACCAGGTCCAGCCCCTCCAGGGCCAATACCACCCACTCCAGCACCTCCAGGGCCATAACCACCAGGTCCAGCCCCTCCAGGGCCATAACCACCAGGTCCAGCCCCTCCAGGGCCATAACCACCAGGTCCAGCACCTCCAGGGCCATAACCACCGGTTCCAGCACCTCCAGGCACATAACCAAAAGGGCCTGTCCCAGTTCCAGTTGGACCATATCCTCCTTGGCCATAGCCTCCAGGTCCAGCTCCAGCTCCTCCTGCCGGTAAACATATTGAGGTATTTAAACACTAATATATATCCTATACTGTATATATTTGAGATATACAACCTTAATCAAAGCTCAAAACTAACCTGAACCATATCCAGCTCCTCCATAACCTGGAGAAAGAGAACAGGCAAACAACATTCCACAAATTACTTTTCTTATCCAGGTGTAGAATCTAAGATCCCAGTCTGGACTTTAAATATCTGTATAATGTTTGGTCAGTATTGTTTATTACTTACAACGGAACTATTACAACTTGGGTGATTATTATTTACCAGATTTAGGTGGTTTTCGAAGTCCTAATCCTTGTCCCCCTGGTCCAACGCCTGTTCCTGTGCCAGCACCACCAGGTCCAAAACCTCCTGTTCCTGTGCCAGCACCACCTGGTCCAAAGCCTCCTGTTCCTGTGCCAGCACCACTTGGTCCAAAGCCACCTGTTCCTGTGCCAGCACCACCTGGTCCAAAGCCTCCTGTTCCAGTGCCAGCACCACCTGGTCCAAAGCCACCTGTTCCTGTGCCAACACTACCGGGTCTGACACCGCCTGTTCCTGTGCCAGAACCACCTGGTCCAAATCCTCCTGTTCCTGTGCCGGCTCCACTTGGTCCAAAGCTGCCTGTTCCTGTGCCAGCACCACCTGGTCCAAAGCCGACAGACCCAGCGCTTCCAGGGCCATACCTGCCAGGACCAAAACCTGTTCCACCAGGTCCAAGCCCAGCACCTAAAAAAAAGACATAAGTTCAAACTACTAAATGGTACTGCACTGGTTTCACCTCAAACTTGAGATTTATACTTCCTGTATAACTTAAAAAGTGTCATTTGGACTTTATCACTCTTAATGCCCCTCCCTCAAAGATCAACACAAGTACTGCCTAGAGCTCATTACTACTGATGCTTTTAAAGAAAAGACCTGCTCCACATCACAGACGGTCTGCTGTCCTCCACAGAGACACACAGACGACACTGATCAGTCTTTACATTTTAAAGGTGAAGTTTTCTCACCTTGTCCGTAGCCAGCTCCACCCAGAGAAGATGATCCATAACCTTAATCACATTTCAATCTGAGGTAAATTATTCAGATATCTTAAAGCGTAAGAACTGTTCTGTGTTGTTGTTGGTGTTACAATACGTGACCAATATACCTGATTTGGGGGGCTTTCTTTGACCTCCAACAGGACCAGTCCCTGCCCCACCAGGCCCATAGCTGCCTAGTCCTGTGCCAATACCACCTGGTCCAAAGCCGCCTGTTCCTGCGCCAGCAGCACCTGGTCCAAAGCCGCCTGTTCCTGCGCCAGCAGCACCTGGTCCAAAGCCGCCTGTTCCTGCGCCAGCAGCACCTGGTCCAAAGCCGCCTGGCCTGGTTACGATACCACCTGATCCTGTCCCAGTAGTGCCAAGGCCATATCCACCTGGCCCAGTGCCACCAGGACCGAAGTTTCCTGGGTAAGAACCAACTCCACCTGGTCCAGTGCCATAGACACCAGGCGCGGTACCAGTACCACCACTTCCACTTCCATAACCTGAAAACAGAAATGTATTTAGTTTCAGTTTTCTCCATACGATCTCATATATTTATATTTACAATGAATATTTGTCAATTCCAGTCCTACTTTTTGGTGGTTTATTGGTACCCAGTCCAAGACCCGTGCCATACCGAGAACCTGGATAACAGAGCATATAAAAATGTACTTATATTTGAATTAAATGTGATTAGAAAAATCAATTAATGTTGAAAAGAACAAAAAATAAATCCTGTTTATTTTCCTGTATAGTAAATCAACTTACCACCAGGACCTAGACCACCACCATATCCTCCGATTCCACCGGTGGCTCCACCGGCGCCTGCTCCGATTCCTCCACCAGCTCCAACCCCTCCAGCTCCGAGGATCCCAGCACCTCCAGGTCCTACACCATTGCCTCTGCTTCCAGTTCCATAGCCACCAGGCCCAGCACCATATCCACCTGGACCGGTCCCATAACCTCCAGGTCCTGCACCATAACCTCCTGGACCAGTGCCATAGCCCCCAGGACCAGCTCCATAACCACCAGGTCTAACCCCACCCTGGCCTCCTGCTCCAAGAGTCCCTGATAGACAGATGAAGAACATTATTAACATCTTGTCATATACTTTCATTTGTACAGAAAAAAAACAAGTTATAGTAAGAATTTTGTTGAGAGTTTAAAACCTTTTCCTGGTTTCCCTGGTCCCTGTCCTACTCCAGATCCAAAAGGGTAACGTAGACCTGACGGGGGAAAATAAATAAATAAAATAAATACACTCTGTACACTCTTTAGGTTTTAATCTCTGTGCTGTTACTAACTCTGATGGTGAGGGATGTGTTCGTGAACATACCTCCACCTGGCAAGACTCTAGCGCCACCAGCACCGTAGCCTGAGATGATAGTGTGTGATGAGAGCTTGGAATCCATATGCAAACATTTAAATGAACAAACACGGAGCAAAAACTCACTTTTTCCAGGTTTGAGCGCTCCTGCCCCTACTGTGCCAGCCCCACCAGGTCCAGGTCCAAAACCTGCTCCTCCAGGACCTGCACCAACTCCTCCTGGAACTCCTCCAGCTCCTCCGGGACCTCCTTCGACTCCTCCTGCTCCTCCTGGACCTCCTCCAACAGCCCCAGAAGCTACTCCACTAGTTCCAGTGCCTCCTCCTGCAACCCCACCGACTCCACCAGGTCCACCACTTTGGCTTCCTGCCACAGTTCCATCGGGTCCATATCCTTTATTGAAAATGTAAACAAATAGAGCATAAAAATGTTCTTCAGTACATAAAGATTGGTCCGCCTCATCATCATGCCGGGTGCCTAGATTTGAACTTTCATATACAGTCTTGGATGCTAGATGGTGGCAGAATGGAATGTATGGTGATGCGGCAAAATTTTACCTTTGGGAGGTTTTGGTGTTCCTCCTGCTCCACCAGCTGCACCTCCTGGTGCAACTCCTGTTCCTGTGGCAGGACTGTCTCCTCTGCCCGCTCCTGTGACACCACCTGACACACCCCCTGCTGCTCCTCCTGGTTCTCCACCTGTGCTTCCTGTCCCATCTCGGTCTCCATCAGGACCTCCCTCTCCATCTCCTTCACCCGGCGTGTCTCCTCTAGGGACACCTGCAGATAGAGAGTACAGAAGAAGAGTGTCCAATCAAACAGGAGAGGAGAACGTCATCAGCCACCACCAAAAGTATTACAAGCAGCGTTAAGTGGGATCCCAATTAGATTCCATAAATAATACCCCATCCATCTGGGGTCCTACCAAAAACAGTAAAAAGCCTGGCGAGCAGTAGACAATAAAATATGTACAAGAACATAAAAATAGAAACCAAGGTAGCGACATTAATTAAAGGAAAATGTGAAACAATGGGTTTTCAGCTGCAGTTAAAAATGTTCATACAACCATCCTCTCTCCCAGCTCCTGGATTAAAGTAGGATGATCCATAGTTTTGGAATGCAGATTAGAAAAACAGCAATGCGTATAATTCCTTGTATGTAAAAACCCAAAGTTAGAACATCTAAGAGCTTGTGAAGGAGTAAAAAGTACAATCTGGAATGTAGGACCGCCCCAAACCATTGAGAACTTTGTCAACAAATAAAAGAGCCATAACATAATTGTTTTAAAGATACTTGGAGCCAGCAAAGTGTAGATAAAACTGGGTTAATATGCAAACTCTCCCATGATTTATAAATAAAAGTGGAGCAACCCAGTTAAACCAAGGTGTGTCACCTGACTGCTTCAGAAGACTAGTAAAAAGAGCATTACAATAGTCTAAGCAATTTGAAATAACAGCATAGATACTTTTTTACAGCATCATTATGGGTTTTTCATGCAATATGTTTGATAGTTAAGTACGGTAATATAAATGGCTTTAGTCATCTTTTCTATAATAATTACAGATTATATTCATAATAGATCAGCATAATTAAATTTTATGTCTCCCTCTCTATCAGCAGTGTTTCACAGAATCATTTCCAATTAAAAAATTTTATTCAAGGCTATCAATTCCAGCCAGAAACCATATTTAATAAATTAAATCTAAAATAAATCTGTTTTTAATCGACGATAACAACAAAAATAACTTTCAACAACACTTGATAAATGGCTGGGCTGATTAATCCATTTCTTTCTTCTGCCACAATAAAACAGTAAAAGTAGACTGATGCTCATCGAAATCAGAAAACAGTAATGTTAGAATAGCCTCCAGGTTGCATTTAATATCAAATGTAAGCAGCTTAATATTTCCTTGTTTTAAACGAAACAGCACTGACACATGTTGGACGGCTGGAGGACGTGATCTCATCGCCAGGTAAATAAAATGCGCGTTGTATTTACTAATACGCGCGTGCAATTTACTTATACGTTTATTCACCGTTTTAAAAAAAAGTTTAAAGTGTCACTTTCGCTCTTGCTTGACGCGGGCTATCGCTGTGCATGCCGGGACTTGTAGTATCTGTGATGTTTGTGCTGTCTACTAACGAGCCAGTTATTATAGAAGAGATATTGTCTCGCGGGCCTTGATTGTGACATATGTGCTCTAGAGCATAACGATTGGCATCAATCTGTGACAGTACATTACTTGTCTTTCCTGTTGGTCGTTTGCTGTTCAACGACAGGTAAGCAGTATGTTAGAGGAATCCGGAAAGTAGAGTTATAAATTGTTTAAAGAAAATGATTTTATTCACCTGGGGGTCTGAGAGGCCTGGCTCCAGGTAGCGTGCCACTTGAGAGATCACTTCCAGGACCTGCAATTTGAAATTATAAATAACTTAAGTCAGGGAATACATAATATGTTATATTCCAACAGCTGTTTGAAATCCTGAATCCTGTAAATGAAAGTCTATGGATTCAGAGGTTTACGTACCACTTGGTTGCACAGCACCGCCACCAACTGCAACGACATGAATACACATTACATTTTAACAGCTATTAATTAGAAAACGCCTTTGCAATACTTTTCAAAGCTAAATACTAAAATAATAAAAATCTTCAGTCAGTAAATGGTGTCAGTCTATCATGCAGTGTTCTATGGTGCCGGTTTGGAAGAAGGAAATATGAGTCACTCTCAGGTACAGGTAAACCAGCGAAAGCTGTGAAAGAGTTCAAGTGGAGAAATATTGTGATCTGCATCAACGTTTTAGGTATCTGTGCTCAATTAAAAGCATTTTTCTATTGCATTATATGTTATTGCCATGCTCCTTTCAAAAACAACACTCCTGTTCTCTATAATAAGCTTTATTAACCTCTCACATAATCAACAACAACATCGCAGTGTTTAATGTTCTTCTTGTCAACTTACCAGGACCAGCTCCTGTAGAACCTGTAGGATATGAGAACAAAAACATCAGCCTAATTAATCCCTAATTTATAGTACATAAGCCAATATATTGATCTTTTGCAGATTTTACATGCAGAGCAGGGGTTCATTCATATTCTAGCCGAAACAGGGATGTTATGGTCTTTCAATTTTTGAAAAGATTACAATTGACAATTGATTAATTTATCAACATCAGTATAACCCCTTGGTATATAAAAAAATACCAGATGCATATGTCTTTATTTTATTAATGTATTATTTTTTTTAGATGTAATTAAATCTATTACTGTTTACTCAATTGAATAAAGCTTGAAAGAAATGTGTTGAAGAAATGCTGAAAGCAATTTGGAGAGAATTTCTTCTACATCCCCAAATTGTTAAAACAAAGAAAATAAAGGATATGGCCACACGGTGGCACTGTCCTTCACACCAGAATATAAGAAACATCTTTCCCTTGCTTTCCACAAAATATGCAAAATGGTTTTGGGTTCTCATGGGACTCATTACTTTGCTAACATCTTAACACTGACTCATTCACAGTTGCTGTCAAGAGAAAAGGAATTATCATAGTTGCGCTCAAGAAGAAAAGGATTATCATGAAATGGCTGCAGGCAAACATGAGTGTCTGACGGGGAAACACTGACCTGGAACCTCTGTCCCATTGAGCCCTGTTTACAAAAGATACGTTGAAAGACATGAATGCAAATGTGGACCCTATTTATTCAGTCACAAACTTAATAACACTTCCATACCGCATTTAAAATGTTGACAGTCTATCAATGAAATCATGAGAAACACATTTCTCTTGTCATGCAAAACAAATTAAACTGCATTGTAGATGCTGTAAAATGGAGCAGCTGGTGCAATTTTGTTTAGCTTTCTTTTTTATTACTTCTTCCAAACTGTTTCCTGCTGCTACTATTCAACCATAAACAGTTTATGGCAGCTATCAGTTGCATTTAAACACATGAAGCTAAACAACCACTCACACTAACAGGCAATAGATGGACTTATTCACATTCACAGAAAGGCCACAGATCTCCTGGTGGATTTCGAGCCTTGAACCCTCTTGCTTTGAGGAAACACTTCTGCTCAAACTGAGAGCCTTAAAGAAGAAAATATTTCCACCATAACAGAGTTCTGGTCAAACTACTTCCAGTCTGAATTGTTAACATCTTACATTAATTTCATTTTCATGGTGTGGCACAGACGATCAAATACCTGGTTTTGCTCCGATGATTGGTATTCCTGTTCCACCCAGGCCGTCTCCAACCCCTCCTGCGCCCACAGGTCTGCCGCCAACACCAGCTCCTCCTGTTTGATCATTGTTGTAAAGATGTGGACAACAACTATCATTTTCAAAGGATCATCTGGGCCATCTTCCATAGCACATTCAGATTATTGCATCATGACATGGATTTTATTTTGTATTATTTGTGAGAATCTATCCATAAAAGCAGTGACATTAAAATGTAAAAAAAAAGCAGGTTCAAAAGAGTCCAACATCTGAGAACAAACCTTCTCCTCCAGAGCTTCCGGAACCTTCTAGTACGCTGCCATCACCTGGGAAAATGCAAAAAATATAAATGAGTGATATGTGAAAATAATCCTTTATGCTGTGGAATGGAAAATAAATTAACAGGAGATAGTTGTAGAAGTTATGAACAAATAAGAGGTGTGACAACACCGTTAAACACCTAAAGATTCAAACCATAGAAAGAGGATTTGGATACATTTGTCAATGACAATCCTTTTCAGACAAGCTCCTTCTCTTCTTCCTCTAGTCTGGACTAGCTACACATCTGTCTATGAGAATATCCATCCAACCATTTGCAATAATTAGTTATATATAGTATTGTTATAGATGGGCTTGAGCCTATCCCAGGTGACTTTGGGTGATAGGTGGGTTACACCCTGGACAAGTCAGCAATTTATCACAGGTATCAACAAAAAAACAATTCTCAACCGCCTTCATACATACAGGAAAATTAGTTGCACAGTCTCGTGTTTTAGGCCCAAAGGAGCCTAAAACACAGACTCCACACAGACAGACCCCGGGTCTGGATTCTATCCAAGAACCGTCTTACTGTAAAGACACGATACTAACAACAGCCCCTACATGACACCTTGAATATGTTATATCGAAAGGAATCCAAACCTTTTTGAGTTCATGTATTGTGGTAATATGTGACTGTTTTTTTGCTTCCATTCAAGGACAAATACCTTCAGATGCTGGAGATGACGTGCCGACCGTGGTTCCTCCTGACCCTGCAGACATAGACACACTTAGATTACTTATTTAACAATTAAACAATGTTAAAAAATTACCTTAAAGCAATTGGTTACCTCCTGGTCCAACCGTGGAGCCTGGACCGCTGCCAGTGATGGTACCATTGACTGAAATACTAGTGGTGGACCCTGCACCAGGTCCTCCAGTGCCGGCCCCCCTGCCTGCCACTGTAGTTCCAGTGCCTGTTCCCACTCCAGGAACAACGCCAACAGCAGTCCCTACAGTTCCTAAGAGATTAAATGATGAGTTCATAGAGGGGTTCATTGCCAGCTTTGTATCTCATTTTTAACCGCTGTTGGACGCACGATGCACCATTAAAAATCTATACAGACGAGATGAACATCGACAGGGGTCAGATATGGAAGCCAAGAGCCGCCATGGTGGCAATTATTCATTTAATGGCATTATCTAAAGAGAATTTCCAGACATCCCTGTCCCCAGTAACACCCTCAGGCTGATCCTGGGGGATCCCAAGGCGTTTCCAAGTCATATGAGACATATAGTTCCTCCAGCGAGTTCTGGTTGTACCTGGTGCTCACCTGCCAGTTGGACGTGCCCACCATGTCCCTACCCCGGTTACCAGAAAGAAAAAGGAAATCCAAACATAATGAGTTGATTAACTCATTATCTATATAAAAAAAAATGTTGCTTTCTTGAGACAATAATAACTAAAAACCTGGGTCAGATAGATTATCTTATTTTTCTCGGGATAATGAGATAAATTCAGTAGTCATGAGAAAAAGAGCTTTGTCCTCTTCGGATAAAACATCTCGAGATTATGACATCAAATAAATATTTCCCACCATGAATGCTCTCAGCTTCCATTCCCTCAAACGTATGTTCATTTATCAACCTTCAACTACAACAAAGATGGTGGATCAACAAATATTAGCCATAAGCCCCGGCTGCTCTTGGTGTTCCTCTTCAACGGTTATGACTTGAGAGGTGCGACCCAAAAATCTGAGCAGTAAGCTGTGGACTGATTTCAGTCCAAAGTAAATGTATCCCAGAGTAAATTTGGGATACAAGTAAATGCCTGTATCCAAAATGCTGTTTGGATACAAGATCCTCATGTTACATAAACAATCTGCTCTCATGTTTAGTCCCTTTCAAAATTCAACTACAAGCAACTGCTGAAAGAGAACAAATGAGATCATTTCCAATATTTCAGTTTAATAGTTGGCTATTGTTTCTGATTATGCAGTTACGGGTAGAGCGCAGTGGGAGGGATTTGTTGTTGTAATTCCTGCAAACCACCAACAGGGTTTGTCCTTGTTCATGTTCAGATCCAAAGAGTGTCCAAAATGGACCTCACCGGACAGTAACCACTGAAAACCAACCTCCAGTGCCAGTTCCAACACCTCCTGCTCCGTGACCACCTGTAGAATGACACAAGTTGACAAACGGCGTAAAAGACAATTAATCAGGTGGGCTGAAACAGCTAATCGGCACAAAAATGATGGTGAAAAGAATCAAATAGAGCAAAGAGATGATCAGTAGCATACGTAAAGAACTTACCTCGTCCTGCCCCATCTCCCGTCGGCCCACCAGCACCGGCTACAACTTGTCCTGCATCAGTGTCAAATTAAATGATTTAGTGTTTGCTGGAATGTGAACGCCCCTGACATCATTATAACCAGAAGAAGTAAAAATGATTTAAAAAATACCGTATTTGGCAAGTTTGGATCCAGCATATCCTGTAAAGGACAGAGATAATTTTGTGTGATTTAATGTTGTTTCTTTAAATTTAGTCAAGGATTCCTGCTGGCTTAGAATTTGGCAGATCTTGAATATATTAAGAATCGACCCCTGAACCTGTTCCATATCCAGATCCTGGTCCTGCACCATAGCCTCCACCTGGTCCGTAACCAACTCCAGGCCCATATCCACCAGGCCCGTATCCACCAGTTCCGTATCCGCCAGGCCCGTATCCACCTGGCCCGTATCCACCAGGCCCGTATCCTGTTCTTCCAGTACCACCACCAGGAAGCCCTAGGAAGAAGCAAATGGGGAATTTATCTCCGGTAAATAAATTAAGTTTCATAAGTCTCATGACCCCACGACCCAAAAATCAGGGGAAGCACCAGAAATACGAGCAACACGTTGAATAAAAACAACAATTGAAACTTAATAATTACTTCAACGTAAACAATATCGAAAGCCGCAGTAAACAAGGTGTATTATACTTGCTTAAGGAAACTTTTATCCAGCATTAGAAAATAGTGCATGTTGACTTCTGATGTTGCCATGGCAACCTGTACACAGCGGTCCAAAGTTAGCAATTTCTGCCTGTGTTACAGTTTGATTACAGTAGAATCTGGCGCATTGATCAATAATGGAAAGTCCTCGATCTGTCATTTCATCTTAAGTCAGTTGCCACAGCTATGAGACTCCTGATCTCTGTTGAACATTTGGAATTTTCTCATGGTTTTGGGAAAACAGTTGCTTGTTTTATTGTGATAATGAGATAATTCACTTGTGGAAACGACCCTGAATAAATATCTGCCACCGTTGTCTTTCTCGACTTCAGTATCTGCAAGAACTTTACTTTTGAAATGCCACTAAATACCTGGGAATCGATTGTTAATATGCTTCTTTTTGTGTTACACAGTTTCTGAGGAACCAAATTGTTCTACCTACAGCACCCCTGGACCTTAAGCACCAGATCCCCCTCCCATTCCAGCGCCAGAAGCAGGTCTCCCACCTGTCCCCTGTCCTGCCCCAGGTCCACCTCCAGTTGCTACTCCAACACCTTGTCCAGGGACCGCTCCCCTTACTCCTTGACCAGAACCAGGTCCAGCTCCACCACCAAGACCTCCTGCACCCATGACTCCTCCTGCACCAGCACCAAGACCTGCAAAAAAAAGGTGCACTTTATTAAAAAACATAAACTAACCAGGTACCATGTGGAGATCAAGTAGTCCAAAGAAAAAGAGAAGAAGAGAAGATTATTGGAATTATTATTATTATTAATAAAGAATAAATATTTTTTAAAATGTGTAAGTAAATCGTAATGTCCCATGATTTTAATTATTCCTATTCCCATTAATACAAACACGAAATTACAGACATGCTGTAGAAAACAATAGCATGTCCATTGAGGAATAAAAAAAAATTGAATCTTAAGGTTAATTATAAATATATGAAATAAATAATAATACGGTTTTTTTTACCATATTTGTAGGCTTTGGAACCGGCATAACCTGCAAAATGAAGACACGTCAGGATCTTTGAAGATGCAAATGAATCTGTATGAATTCTAACACTTTCACCTACCTCCAGGTCCATAGGCAGGACCAGTACCACCAGGTCCAGTTCCTCCACCTGGTCTGTAGCCAGTACCAGCACCACTTGGCCCAACTCCTCCACCTGGTCCATAGCCAGTACCTCTGCCACCTAGTCCCACTCCTCCTGGTCCATAGCTGACGCCACCTGGTCCAACTCCTCCACCTGGTGCATAGCCAGCCCCAGTGCCACCTGTTCCAGTTCCTCCTGGTCCATAGCCAGTACCTGCACCACCTGGTCCGGCTCCACCTGGTCCATAGCCAGTACCTGCGTTGCCTGGTCCAACTCCTCCACTTGGTCCATAGCCAGTGCCGGTACCACCTGGTAAAGTTCCTCCTGGTCTATAGCCAGTACCTGCACCGCTTGGTCCAGCTCCACCTGGTCCAAAGCCAGTGCCTGCACCACCTGGTCCAACTCCTCCACCTGGTCCATAGCCAGTACGTGCCCCACCCGGTCCAAATCCTCCAACTGGTCCATAAGAGGTGCCTGTACCACTTGGTGCAACTCCTCCACCTGGTCCATAACCAGTACCTGTACCACCTGGTCCATAAACAGTGCCTGTACCACCGGGTCCAACTCCTCCGCCTGGTCCATAGCCAGTACCTGCACCACCTGGTCCAACTCCTCCACTTGGTCCATAGCCAGTACCTGCACCACCTGGTCCAACTCCTCCACCTGGTCCATAGCCAGTACCTGCACCACCTGGTCCAACTCCTCCACCTGGTCCATAGCCAGTACCTGCACCACCTGGTCCAACTCCTCCACCTGGTCCATAGCCGGTACCTGCACCACCAGGCCTGATTCCAGTACTTGTTCCTGTACCACCAAGTACTCCACTTAACATGCCTATGATAAGAAAAGCAGTTTAAGTTGTTTAACATGCTTTGCTAATCATAAAAACACTAATAACAAAGTTATATTACAATTCTTACCATATTTACGAGCTTTTGCATTGGCATCATATCCTGAAATACAAATTTAGCAATTACATGTTTGTCTTTGCTAATTCAAAGAGAGATTCCCGTACACGGTAGTGGACCATCGGGGCCAGACACACCACTTGCTGCTGTTGTGGTGTGACTGAGGTCCAGATTCATTGGTCTGGTGGTGCTAGTGTGCTTTTGGCCATGTATGTTAACCTAGCAATTTGGCTGGAGTCTGTGAGGAAATGCTGTGGAGAGTTTATCATTTAGTGTGACAGTTATTTGAGTTATATGTGATTTGTGATGGAGCGTTAAGTCATTCTGCGTAATAGCGGTCCATCCATGATGGTTTCAGTCAGGTCTATGTAGTAGTGTTTATACGGCATAAGTGTTGAACCTCTATGTGTAGTGGTTACGTAGGCTGTCAACAGTCTGTAGCCGTACTGTCATGGTGAAGTTATCTGAGGGTAGCCTCACTGAAGGCCCAGCTGGGAAATCCACGACCCGCCACTGATTGTTTGTAAGTCAGTATGTTCATCTATTATTGCTGCATCATGATAGGTTGAATATTCCAAACACATGGTAATTCTTAATTACCTCCAGGTCCTGTTCCTGTTTCTCCCAATCCGGTACCTGTTCTTCCTGGCCCATAACCGACTCCTCCAGGGAAAGTGCCAGTACCACCAGGACCATAACCAAGACCACCTGACCCAGTGCCGCTACCACGAGGACCATAACCGACACCAGAAACGGGTCCCGCTCCTGTGCTGGGGCCAACACCTCCTCCTGGTACTCTGCCTCCAGATGAGCCAGTTCCCGCACCACTTGGACCAAAACTGCCGCCACCTGCTGTTCCGATCCCAGAGGTAGGCCCGCCTCCTGTGCTAGGACCAAATCCAGCTCCTCCATCTGGTGCACCCCTTCCAAGGCCTCCAACTGCTCCAGTGCCGGTGCCGCCTGGTTGATCAGGAGATTAAAGGCATTTTGGTGTTTATAAGCTGTAGACTAAAAGAGATTTTTACTGCACAAGCTTAGCACATATGCGTTATGTCGCTTTGGGTTCTTACAAAACAATGCAAGCATTTGTCATGTTTTAGCTGAGTCGGAAGCCTATAGCACAAAACACTGATCAAAATACATGATTACTCAAATACAAAATCATCTGTGCAACATTTAAATTTAAGAAAATACTACATCAGAATTACCAAATCCAGATCCACTGCCTGTTCCAACTCCACCTCCTACCCCTCCTCCTCCAAGGTGTCTCCCACCCCCGGCACCCAAAGTGCCTCCTTGACCAAGTGCAGCTCCAGTTCCGGCTCCACCTGGTCGATAAAAATGAGGGTAATTTACATAAATGCAAACATAAAGAAACAATTAGTTTGCACTGCCTCGTGTGGGTTCATTTTGAACCAAATTAAATGATTCTGTAACTGTCATATCTTGTGTCTCTACGTTTCTTTACCGTATTTAGCTGCGAGTTTGGCTGGATTCTTCTTCGATTTACCTGTCCCTGTGAATGAAAGAATACATTATTTTCTGTTCTGATGACAATCCTTCCTTTACTTTTGAAGTCAAATAATGCAACATGCTTTACCTGATTTAGGTGTTAGGAGAGGATAACCGCGGAAAATGCCAGGCAACTGCTGCGCACGGCCATCTAATATGAGAATGACATGACTGAGACACTCGTCCTGTAAACTACAGAATTTCATCCTGAGGTCAAATTAAAGCTTAAATATTAATTATCGAGCGATACAAAGAGACAATACTTGTGATATTGTTTTGGTATTATTGCACTTACTGCCTGCTCCGCCTGATCCGACGCCCCCCTGGCTGAGCACTGCAGCACCTTAGGGAAACAATCATTTTGTATTTCTAGATATGTGTAACATTTAGGTTTGATTTTTACTATATTCAAAAACATGAATCACATTTACACACCAGTCTGAGACCCAAGTCCAGATCCTGTAGCAACTCCGGGCAAGACACCTCGGCCTCCAAAGCCTTGACAGGGGAGATGACAAGAAAAAAAATTTACACAACTGTTACAACTTTTTACATTAATACCAAAACCTTCATAGTGATATGTTACTCTATTATTTCAGATTTTATTCATATATTTCTGGCGCCTCAACATACCCTGGCCTGGTACAAATCCACCTTGATAGAGTCCAGGTATCCCAACTCCTGTGTAGCAGCAAATGCAAATTTACTAACAAAAAATTATGTCCCAAGAAAGTCAGTTTTTCTGACTGATTATAAACTTTGCACCAAACTGATGTTGTAAAGCCTTTATTATCTATGCGGTTGTATTCTTTCGGAATTCACCTGGGACTTGTTTTGAGGCTTTACCACCACTCTTTCCTACACCAGTAGAACCAGTCTGTGGCAGCACTGAAAGAGGAATGAAAGGAACCCATAATTAAAATTATTATGATTCTGATTAATATTATTATTATTAAATGTAAATCATATCATCTACCTCCTCCTGGTACAGAAGATCCACCGGGGCCTGCTCCTGCACCACCTGGTGCAACTCCTGCACCACCAGGACCAAATCCTGTTCCTCCAGGCCCAACCCCTGCACCACCAGGACCAAATCCTGTTCCTCCTGGCCCAACCCCTGCACCACCAGGACCAAATCCTGTTCCTCCAGGTCCAAATCCTGCACCACCGGGGCCAAAACCTGTTCCACCAGGTCCAACCCCTGCACCACCAGGACCAAATCCTGTTCCTCCAGGTCCTACCCCTGCGCCACCTGGACCAAATCCTGTTCCTCCAGGCCCAATCCCTGCACCACCAGGCCCAAATCCTATTCCTCCAGGCCCAACCCCTGCACCACCGGGGCCAAAACCTGTTCCACCAGGCCCAACCCCCTGTCCACCAGGCCCAAATCCTGTTCCACCAGTTCCAAACACTGTACCACCAGGCCTAAAACTAGTTCCACCAAGGGATGTTCCAACTCCGCCTATGGAGAATAAAAAGAAAATTCAATCATGTTTCAGTGAATAAACTGTCTAACGTTCATTAGGAAACAGTAAATACCGGATTTAGGAGGTTTGGGAACAGATCCTGGGTATTGGCCTGCACCAGCTTGTCCATAACCTCCATAGCCGCCTACACCTGGAAAGAGAATGTTTAATGGGGGTAAGTTTAGAGTGAGATGACTCAAAAATATGTTTTTTTGCCATATTGATGGTTGTTGAAGATGAACATCTCTAGGGATGATTGGCAGGTCCATGATGGTATGTAGTTTTCCTGTATACATGTCAATTCTTCCACAACACACCCACACACACATATGCACTCACACATCTACACACACACACACACACCTGCACGCGCGCGCACAGACTACGAGAAATGCCCAGAACTAGTATCCTCCTGCTGTGCGGCTTAAGCATTAAAGGTAATGATTGGGTGGCATGTAAAGGTACTGATACAGAATGATGTCATGATAAACGCCTACATACCTCCAGGTATGTAGCCCGTTCCGCCTCCAAGCCCTCCAGCTCCCTGACCTCTGCCTGTGCCAAGGCCTCCTGCTCCGAGATTTCCTCCACCCAAGCCTCCTGCCCCAGGCCCTAACACGTAGATAAAAGAGATGCCGATCTTAGAACTTCCTGTGCGTGCTCTTGTGACTATAATGCACTACATCATACATTAATGAGTTCAGTGTGTCCCTCTGCGACTCCACCCTTTTGAAATTTTATACGTGTATGATGGCTGACGGGAGAGAAACCTTGCAAGGATTAACTTGTGCTCTTGAAGGTTTTTGAACATTTGTTTGAAGTGTTCTTGTTTTACTTTGAAACTAAATCTCATACAGCGTGTTGGCTGTAGATGGGTCAACGACAACCACAAGGCTGCGCAGAGGGAAATTAAGCCTGTGTGACAATATGGCTGATAAGATACTAAGGCCATGATCAAGGTTAGCCTACATTTCTAATAAAAACTGATGCGACATAACTTTAAATTGAACGCAACATATTAAAATAGGTCGGTCTTCAATGTGGCTCCTCAGTTTTGGTTTAAAATCTCATTCCTTTCTAATTTTTTCAAAAAAGTCATCTTAATGCTGTGTTCATGTACCTATTTGCAAAGATTTGGGCTTAATGTTAGTGACTTATTTCTTTGGGCGTAAAAAGGCACCAAAACCCGTTTGGGAAGTGGTATACCATTCATGTAAAAACATGTCCAGATGAGATGACCACACATTTGTCAAACTGGATAGTGTGACATATAAACCTGATACTTCCTGCGTTTACACAAAGCCTTTTTTTTTCTTTTTTTTTTAACTTCTTTTCTTCTTAGGAGTTGTTTGGATTTTAACCAACATTCCTTATCCTGCAAAGACAACTCACATGTTTAAGAGAAGAAAAACAGAGAGGCCTGACATTCCAAAGCAAATCTGTCTTTCTGACTGACGTGATGACTTCCGTCCTTTATCAGGCAACCACCATGCCTGATGCATTAGCCGTTATCACCGTGTGTGCCTGTGTGCATTTAGACGGATGGCTAGGCCACAACAACATCTTATAACTTCAACAATGAGGAAATTAAATAATGGTACATGTATGCAGCCTTGCTGCGTTGAATTGAGCGCAGGAACAATATTTACAGTAGAGGGGCTGACCGCTGCTCCATGTGGGCTGAGCAGCGAACTTCCACTAATTGTGAAAGTCACATGATGGAAGTAAACACAAGTCAATCTGTTTGCAGTCAGTGAGATTAAACTAGATTTTTTAAGAGCACAGCAGTGTCTCTATGTGCATAGAGAGTATTATTGTGATATTTTGTGTTTTAATGTTTTTTCTTACAGCTCTTGGCCACCAGAAGGACAAAATATATTAATGAGCCCACAAACAAAGAAGAAGAAAACCCCATACCTGTGCCTTGGCCACCCGGTCCAGTGCGTCCTGGTCCAAATCCGCCAGGGCCAACACCTCCAGGCCCAGTTCCAAAGCCTCCAGTTCCGAGACCACCTGGTCCAAAACCACCTGACCCGGCTAAGCCTGATCCCAGTCCTCCTCCTGGACCTCCTTGTCCTGTTCCAAATCCTCCGGTCAGTCCTTCGCGACCACCGTAGCCACCTCCTATAGACAAATATGACGTCTCTAAAAATCACAAATACTCTAAAGAGGTCAGAGTCATCACATTTAATTTACGTTTATTCATCCAGAAAACTTCACGTGATCTTATGCTTATTTTTCATGCATAAAGTTAACGGCTTCTGACATTTACTGTCAACAAAGACCCTTTGGTGTCTAAAACATTCAAATTCTTTTGAGGTGAACTGATGAGATGGGTCGCAAGTCTTACCTGACTTTGGAGGTTTTCGACCTGTCGGGAGAAATTAATCGTAGCAATTAACAGAAGACAAGCTGAAAAGAATTTCTCTCCAGATGGTGGAATCCTGAAATATTTATCTTACCATTCCCAACACCTCCTGGTCCGACTCCTCCAGGGCCAACACCTCCTTGGCCAAATCCACCAGTTCCAACACCTCCTTGACCATATCCTCCTGGACCATATCCTCCTGGACCATATCCTCCAGGGCCGACTCCTCCAGATCCGAAACCTCCTGGGCCAACTCCACCTGGACCGAATCCTCCTGGGCCGACTCCTCCAGGGCCAACTCCTCCAGGTCCAACACCTCCTGGGCCAACTCCTCCAGGTCCAACACCTCCTGGGCCGACTCCTCCAGGACCAACTCCTCCAGGTCCGGCTCCTCCGGGGCCAACTCCTCCCGGTCCGAATCCTCCTGGACCAACTCCTCCCGGTCCAAATCCTCCCGGTCCGACTCCTCCTTGTCCTTGACCACCATAGCCTACAGTTTGAACATTGAAGATGAACACACAAAAACGCACCAAACCAAATATGAATAAAAAAGTGAAACAGCATCATATCCGGCTCAGATTTAAAGTCAGATTTGCTAGTTTTTTTGTTTTTTTAGTGGAAAAAAATCACAAGGAATAACATCTGCGAGATCTAGAAGGCATTAAACTAATGTCAATTAAACAATTTAATTTAAAAGACTGAGCTGTTCTGGACCATAGCAGCATTTGAAATCGGATGGCAGGAAATTCTCTCTGTCCTTAATAACCTTTACACTTAACAATAATCATCATTTCTTTTGTTTATCTAGAATGATTTTATTTAAAAACTAAATCACAAATGGCTTTCACCTCCACCTGGTCCAGCGCCAAAGCCTCCAAGACCGGCACCTGTTCCTCCTAATCCAGCTCCTCCACCCGGCTGAAATCCAGTCCCGGCTCCTCCAGGGCCAAATCCAGTGCCAGACCCACCTGCTCCGAATCCAGCCTCAGGCCCCACACCAGCTCCTATGTTGGCTCCAGCTCCTCCTGCTACTCCACCAGCAGGTATGTAAACACCTAATACACAGAACCAGGATGATGACCTTCACCAAGGAGAACCCGGTTCAATAGGTTCGTTTGTTACTTATTACTGGAAGGATATCCACAGAACGTTCTGTAGGGGTGGTGCATGGGCCAGGAAGCTAAAAACATATATGAGGAATTGTTCAGGCTTGGCGGAGAAACGACTTTGATTCCAGTTTTGTAATAGTTTCAAGATCAACAAGTAAAAGAAAAATGATTTAAAAAAAAATGAAACACCATTTATTACATGAGATGAAATAATGAAAGGCGTTTTAAGTAATGTGAACTCCAATAGCTGACAGAATTATATGTAGAATTTATGAGTCAGTTTATGAGGGAGGGCTAATGATGCGTGATATCCGCGTCTTTGCCAGCACTTTATAAAACAAATTAATTCAACAACAAGGAGCGTATTTGTCAAATAGAAACAGATGCTGCACAAGCAAAGAGAAATTTTTGCTTGAGCTGTGTGTGAGTCCGTGTGTGTGATTGTCTGTGTGGGTCCGTGTGTGTGCATGTGTGTGTGTGTGAGTTCAATTATCAGCCCTGTGCAATGTGTCTGAATCTCTGTGTAGCAGATAACAAACAGCCTTTCATTGGAATGGCATGCATCTTTGGTCATAAGTCTAAGACTTTTCTACACCTAGGTTCTGTTTCACAAATCACAATATCCAGAAATAGAAACAAAGAGATTGAACAACTATAAAAGGAAATGTTTTTAAAAAATCCCACAGTCCAGATGTGAAAAGAAGAAGTCTGCAGGGATTCCTGAAGAATGTGAGTAACTGATCTCACAGACATGCCATGTATAACACAGTAACAATACATAATTAATAACTAAAGCGTTCAGTCATGCAGCTCTACCTGCTGGACCGAAACCATAAATATGGCTTTTAGGAGAGTTTTTACTGAAACATCGGTTGGATATGTATACCTCTATAACCACAAATACACTAAAGATGTGTTACACTACGACATGAAATAAAACAGCTGTTTTGTTTGGCAGAGAATACAAATAAAGATGGTATTTTACATTTGACATGTAGAGATTGCCTAGAATTCTCTGTTTGAACATCATATATTACTGCTGAATGAAAAGTTTTTGTCTGTATCACCTGTGTCTGATGGTTTGTTTATTAATTGTCAGTAGGATTCTGCATGAACTTAAAGGAGAGATTTCAGGAAGTAATCAATTACACTTTGATGCAGATTCAGGAGATATTGATAACTTTCACACAAGAAGAGAGCCGTTTTTCATCAGTTTCCCTAATTATACAAAAAATTCTGAACCATACTCCACAAAACTCAGTGGAGTGATGGGCCATGATCCAAGGGAGCTACACAGACACTAGTGGAGGTATGCCCTCCACTGAATGTCATTACTACTGCTCTGTCCATGACATCATACTGTAACAATTACTATCACTTTGGTGTTGTGGCTCTAGGGATGGCAATCACTCAGTTGGTCCTCCACTTTAGTGTCCCCACTTTTACTAACTTTTACTTTTATAGATGGCCAAGACCTTTTTCAACTGATGTAAGTGCCCCCTCTGGGAAATCTACTGACGTTGGGTATTTTTCAAACCCTACTTACAGTGTTTCTGGTTTGTAAAAGAAAATATCTCAACGTTTTAGAGCTGGATTGGCAAATATTTCTGTGATTATACTCATGGTTGGTGGAATAGAGTGAAATGTTTCAACAATTTCGTGCAGACATTCATGGTTTTTGTGCGCTTTAGTTAGTTAACGTAGCAGCGTTGGTTCAAAGTGACCTCTACATTCTCACAGAGCCATTAACCCTTGAATGTCTAGCTCAACTTTTTGGTTGAGCACATTTTGAGTCACTATTTCTTGTGAAAAATTTGATGAATCTGGTTATAATTAGCATTTGCTAAAGCATAATGGGCCAATGATGGAGCCCTGGGGGACACCACAGGTTAGAGCGGCCACCGATGCATTACCCATGGCGGTTGAAAAAGTCCTTTTCCAAAAGTAAGATCTTTTTCACATATTATAGCATGTGAGGACTTACTAAACAGAATTATGTAACATGATACAACCAAAGAAAAGTCTAATAAGGGTGAAATAGTTTTCTAAAAAATGTCTTTACCGAAAGAAATTCTGAATAAAATAGACGGTTTTTACGATGAAGTAATTTTCAAAAGTTTTTTTTTTTTTTTTTTTTTTCAATGTTCAAAAAACGTTCTTGACCAAACAATTCATCCATTCATGGCAGAGTTTCTAAGATAGCATATTAATAAATACCCCCAAAGAAATAAAATATGCATAGGTGGTGATGATATCAAAAGGTTAAAATTCTTCTACGTGTCTTCGTCTTAATGAAAGCGCACTGAGACTATTTTTAATGTTAATTTAAAATCTTTATGAAGTGGGAACGAAAATTTATTCTGAGCATTTAGACAGTGAGGGCGGTACTGTCTGCAGCTGTAACATAAGTTCAGAGCGTTCATCCTGATTTCCCATATATTGACTCCTTTCTCTTAACACCTTGCATCTACATATTATTTCTCTTCACTGCGGAGTGTGTTGAGACTGTAAAGACAGATACAGAGACACTTGAGTGCAAATACCAATCTGGTCTGCAGAAAAACCAAAACACAGGATTTTAACAACCAATGAAACGTCTCCTTTATAAAAGTTAGAAAGTCGGGGTTGAGCTCATGGTTGTAATTAAAGCATTAAATCACTTGCAGCTTATTAAAAGCTTTGACTATAACCAACTATAACCCCTCTTAGAGCATCAACATCTATGTTGATGCCGTGTTCTGTCAAAGGATTATCATTCATGTTTGCATTCTTAAGTGCTTCGACCAAGACAAACATCTGGAAATCGAACAATACATAACTTTCATCGCATCTTTAAGAAAAATATGCATGAGGAAAGTTTCGCCCTTTGAGACACCCAACTAAGACATGGGAAAATAACTCATTTTTGAGATTTGGCAGCAGTTTTGATATCATTTTTAATCAGGAGAGATAAAGACTGTCCAAGAAAAACTCCAGTTTCTTCATCAATCAGATTCTTAATGTGAGAGCAAGACTGTGGATGAATTAGATTTTTGTGCAAGGGTTATAAATCTATTCACATATTCTTGTCTTTAAGATAAAATGAAAACTGCATGACGCATGACTGAGGAATAAGAATGTCTTAAAATATACTTATAATACTACAACTAACACTGTTGTTTCTTTAAATACAAGTTTTGAAAAGCTATTGCAGAGTGCATTCTAGGAAAACTCGGCAGGGAGTGTTTTTACTATCATCCCCATAAATAATCTGCAGTAGCAGCTTTCCATTGTCATAACTGGATCAAAATATGTCTCACATCCCAAATCTCTTTGAAACACCAGTAAATAAAGGAGAAGCTGAGTTCATGCATCCTTCTCCTGCCAACACCGCTACATACATTTTTGTGACACTTCAACCACAGGTGCAGAACATGCAGTGAGGAGAACTCACCTCCTTGCAGTGAGGGTCTCCATAGAGTCAAGAGTAGAACCCCATGTAGGTATGCAGCCACTGTTCCTCTTGCCATCTCGCTCCAAAATGTCCCTCTCCTCTTCCAAGCTCCAGGTTTTATCCCCAGCAAGGCCTTAAGAAAGAAGGAGGGAAAATGAATGAAAGCAGAAAAAAGGGGTGAGGGTGAGAGACAGGGCTATGTAATTGGCTACAAGGAATACAGGCAACGATAGACAGGGATAGAGAGGGAGAATAAAACATATTGGATCACCTCATTAAACCAAATGGGTTGTTCTAACCTCCCAATGATTGTTGGGCTTCATTTATTTGTTTCTCTTCTGCCAAAAAACAGGGAGGGTGTAGGGTGGGCGGAGGGACGAGAGAGAGAAAGAGAGAGAGTGAGAGAGAAAGAGAGAGAGTCTCTAAGCTGCAAAAAACTGGGGATCCCCACTTTTCCTCTCTCTCTGGACACCTCACATAAAAATCTACTGTTGAGAAATTCATAACCGTGTCAAGTTAAGAGACATTTACTGAACTAATAATATAAAGCTTATATTATAATCTATTTATGAATCTCCTGGTAACATATATACCAACATAAGAGAGAAAACCGCTTCCAGCAGTAGGTTCGTTCACATTCTTTCATTTAGGGTATATATGTGGATAAAATTCAAGAATAATCTTCATCGAAAACCTGCATTTTATTATTATTTTCTCTCATCTTCCAGACCTTCTCTAAGCAAATGCAAAATATAAACTGTTTATTTATGCAGCCAATGTAGTCTTTGTGCACTGTACTAAAACATGAACACATAGTGACATAAAGACTGACATGCAACTCATAAATATTAATGATGGACGGCGGCATAAACATTTTAGTTGTAGGCTGCGGTCTGAAACGTGTTCATGCACAAAGGTAGGTGGAGGTAGTCCGCTAAACTTTCACACATCAGAGCCAACTGCAGAAAAAATAAAAATGATGTCAGCAGAAATAAAACCTGAAATGTAAATTTGTACTCTCACAAATGAGCTAAATAAAGAAACCTAAAGAAATGAACAAGTCAAAATTATAGCATGTGACATTACAGACGGCATATAGAAAGTCAAAGGGAGATAAAAAAGAAAGCAGATAAAGAATGGAGAGAAAGTCATCACGATGAAATGTCTCCTACTGAACCCACATAATAGTCACACCATCTTGAAAGATGTCATCAAAGATGTCACTTTCCCTCTGAAAAAGATAACGTTTATCTGTAAAGACTTATTATGTATCCCCAGCTGCAAAGGAATTACACCATTCAGCATACCTGGAGTCAATCTGTGTTTTTATTTTGACCAGTGGTATTCCTGGGGTTTTTCTCCATGTTTGGGCTGGCTAGTCCTGCCCCAGTTCCACAGGGTTGATGTTTGAGTCTGGCAAGATTCTTAAACATTCTCTTTATCTGGAGGTAATGGGCCGGGAAACAGATGAAGTAAACGGACTACACACAGTAATGATACCTAAACGCAGAGAGACAGAGGTTGGGTGAAAAAAAACATTTAGCTGCAGAGTGCACTGTTTATCCTTTGGAAGAGGTGGTTTCAAAGCTCTACTGTACAAAGCCAACGAGCATTCACATAAAAAAAAAAGTCCTGAAAGCTGGGGTATATCCCCGAAAAGTCCTCAATCCCCTTCATTGTAGAGACAATCCCCCGGACTGAACTTCTCAAATGAAATGTAAATTTATGTCCAAAGAAGATTGTTTTTCGTAAAAAAAGAGTAAAATACTGAATACTACTGTCTCCTTGCGTCGATTCATGTGCACAGTATTTGGGCTAAATCTTCCTAAAACTAAGGTTTATGTGGGTAGGAATTTTGAAAATGATCCATGAAATTGTTTTGGAGTTTAACACAAAGGATCTGCTGCAGCTGAAACACGACAATTCAGGGACAAAAATAGGAGAAAAGCTTTTTTTGTGTTTTCTTTCATTAAGTGCAAACATTAAAAACTAATATCGGTGGTTTGTAAAGCAGAGTTGATAAGTGGACATATGGACACACACACACAGGGAGGAAACACGAGCATCATGTCTTCATTCGGTCACCTGTTCTCCTGTGAAATAGTAGGTTATTTGCAATAGTCGCCTGCAAAAGTGACATCATTATCAAGCTCACTTGAGGTGCAGCTTTGACTCTTGCATGAAATGATGAATAGTTAATGACAAGTGACTGATTGAATGAGCAGCAGAGACTGATGTGAGTTACACCAATGTGGAATGTGCCAAATGTCTCTGAGATGTGATCATCTAGAAACCTTTGGCTCTGAGTTCTGTCCAAAATGACTCTATTGGAAACACTATTGTATGTTTGCATTTGTGCACGAGTGTGTGCTTGCTTGCCTTCTTGTGCATGCACGTTACTAAATGAGTGTGTGTGTTAGACCCAAAGAGCAAGAGGGGCAATACTACCTGAGCACCCATAATTGGTCTTAAAGTGCCGTTCTTTTGGTCAGTTCTCAGACTGCTCTGTGTTCAGCTTTGATGGAGCTGCATAGTTATGCAGTGAAATAATACTTATGCCTGGAGCCATATATATTCTTTAGTCTTCTTGCCATTAAGACAGATGTGGAGTCAAGACCAAACAAACAGGGTGATTTGTTGGTCAGAGGGGGGATGTCATTCATAATTATCTAAATTTATGACTGACCAAAATTTACATGCATGCCAGCGGCCGGAGAAATGCAGTATGTCATTCGTCGATGAAGACCATCTTTGCTCTCTTTTGTCCTCCTCAGTCCGGCTCTCGGATTTGGGAATAGCTGCAGGAAGAGAGAAGACGTAAGATCAGCTTCTAGGTTCATTTAACGGTGGAAGTAGTCAGAGGAAGAAAGGGCAGATCAGACTTGTTTATTCATTCTGAGTGCAATTTTCCACAACAATTATACCCTCAATTCTGACATAATTACACACACCTGCACACACAAACCTGGAGAGAAACATTAACAAACATTTACATGTTGTTCCAGCCAACGTGGGAACTCTGCCCAAAATGCAGAGGCATAGAATTCTGATTAAATGCGGACTATAAATCAGTAAAAGTGAGGTTATCATGTGTCCTTTCTAATGATATGCTTATGCTTCCTCTTACACATAGCTGTTTGTGGGAGGAGGATGAGCGAGTGTCCTCTCATATATAATTCACAATCACTATTTCTAAACCTGCAGCTGACTCTCTGTAGCAGATTCCTGCAACTCACACTAATGATTTCTGCCTCTTATGGTTTAACTTGTGTTGGAGGGGAATATATTACTATTATTTTATCAAATTCTTTTGTAGTGCAGGTGCAAGCAGACATGACATCATGTCTGCATTTGACCAGCTGTCAGAAAAGAAAGAAAAAGAATAAATAAAAAAATGGAGACATTCTGTTGCCAACACTTTTAAAACAGGGCATTATTCTTCAATTGAATATGACATCTGTGTGGTAGTGTGTGTAAATAGTGTGATTCATATACCCCTTCACAATCACTGCTATAAACCCTGACAGCCTCTGTCATCCACCTTCTGTCCACATCCATCCACACAACCTGCAGTGCCATGTGCCCTCATATTCGCCAGCTCAGAGAAGCGTATCGGCGTTACAAATAAAGTAGCCAACTGAGTGGTGCCTGTTTCGAGTTTTCCTAACGTCTACCTAGCGTTTACCTAACGTCTGCTGCCTATATATGGATGCGTGCATTGTGGAGGGCTGCTCACACTCCAGACTGGTAACTTGCCCCTCTTGGTGATGGCAGGAGAGAAAGAAAGCGATGGAGAGGAAAAGGGAGTTAAGAGGCAGAGAAGGAGAAATAGAGGGAGACAAAGAGGGAGACGTGACCCAGGAGGAAGAGAAAAAACAGCCAGATATGAACTTGTTTGATTTTATACACTGGCTTGAGAATACATTGCTATTACGGTGTAAATAATGTTTAATTGCCAAGAGGGATGTAGTGTGGAGCATGAAGGATTTAACTGGAAAATGATTTCTCTCCTTGTATCCATACCTTGATCCCGATCTCCCATAAAAAATCTATTTCAAGCAGCCAATCCATAAAATTTTAATTAAATCTCCTCATAGCCTAGTCCTGCTGGATCTGCTGGATCTGAGTGGCAGAATTCCAGGATGAGACTCGCTCCTGAGCGCGTCGTAATCGTCTCTGTTATAACAGATCCGTCTGTAATAAACCCATATATCTAAGAAAGACAACTGAGACTCCTCGAGTTAATTCCTTTTCCTCAAATGATCAAAAGATAAGATTTTTCTTCAACATCTCCTGCAGGTGGATCACAGGCTTCCTGTTGGACAGGATAGGAGGCAGCACATGAAGCTATATCTGAAACTCCTCCATCAACACCGGTTCCCTAGAAAACTGCATACGTTGTCTCTTTTCTTCTCCATGACCGTCAGCTTCAACTCCAACCTGTCAAGTTCCTAAAATCTGTGGAGGACCCTGCCCTCATTGGGCTCCTCTCTGATGAGGTTAGGTCCACCTAGAGATTCATCGTCTGATGACCTGGTACATCCAGACCAGCCGGGTTGGCTACTCAATGAAAACAGTGGAGAAGATGCAACCTCCACCCAGCGCTCTGTTCAAAACACCAATCCTCACCTTGGAGTGACTTTCCAGGAACAATTATTGCCCAAATGAGACTTTATCCGATTGGGTTGTCCTGTCCTTCTTTCTGAGATGGTGATTGGCGGCAATTTGCCATCTCTATAGCAGGCATGAAAGTGGACTACTGCCATCTTGGACAAAGGTTTTGAGACTCACCCCTATGACAGGAAGCTAAAGTCCATCAGTATCAAAACCTCACTCTGCACGAATAGTCTCTTCCCAACTAATGCTTGCTTCATCATGTTGTTATCATTAGCACACCACGACACTTTCCATTTTAAAATTACTCAGAGCAGAACGGATCTGATCCTGATTCTGAAATAGGTCAGCGATAACAAAGGCTGACAAATTACGCAGTGAAATGTAGGGCACTTTCAAGTCAGTAGTAGTGCCACATGTGGGATGTCATCTCAACCGAAGACAGTTCGGTTGAAATGGCATTTCCATTCAATCCATTTAAGCATTTCCTTAAATGGATCAATTAAGTAATTCTGGTAGAATGACATAATGATGGCATGGCAACAGTTATAAATCCCCAAAGGTGTTTTATCTTGTTTTTCAGATAAACACGGGCAAAGAGTGATTTTATGAAAAATCTGTGCGTATCCGAACATTTTCTAGAACTAATCAATGTTTGCATGGAATGGCCAAGTGGGCTTACTTCCAGTTCAGCAAATTGCTGATTCATAGTGAGAAAAACGACCACTCACACTCGCATTCAAATGCAGGTGTGATTTAAAGTGAGTAATTAGCTACAGAGTGCCTCCCGAAGACAATGGAGGTAACATGCAAACTTATCACATAAGGCCTCAGTCCTGGATTCCATCCTAGAACCTTCTGGCTGGGGAGAACAATAGCTACTGTAGATGAAAGCACACCATTGCACAGATCTCATCAATGCAGCATAAGGCTTCCAATACCTGGGATGTTGAGAATTTATCAATAGAGTAGCACCTTCCATAAACATGTATTTATGTATCAGTGTGCATTCTCTCATTTATTCATTATCTGTAACTGCTTATCCTGTTCAGGGTCGCAGGGGGGTGGAGCTTACCCCAGCTGACCTTTAGTGAAAGGCGGGGTACGCCCTGGACGAGTTACCAGTTCCCCACAGGGCCGACACACAGAGACGAACAAACATTCATGCTCACATTCACTCCTAGAGGAAGTAGAAATGGAGACTGAATGAAATGAGGGAAACAGGAGAATGATGTTGTTGATGTTGAAGATGTTCTCGTTGAGTGTCTTCAAATAGGTAAATTATGAATTGTTTGTTTGTTTCACCATCAGATGTTTTGTGGTTTCTTTCGGCGGACTGATATTAGTAGAATGATTATGTTAATACTCCCCTTCTTACATTCCTCCTGACAAGACTTTTAGTGCATAAAAAGTGAGAAAAGTCATGCAAATACTTCTAATGCACGTTAAGAATATCATTGTTTAAGATGGATTTTTCCAAAAGGATAATCTTCATTAACTCAGCCAAGGAGGTTTTGTTTTCACTCCTGTCTGTCTGTCTGTCTGTCTGTCTGTCTGTCTGTCTGTCTGTCTGTCTGTCTGTCTGTCTGTCTGTCTGTCTGTCTGTCTGTCTGTCTGTCTGTCTGTCTG
>VRLP01004923.1:37500-42720 GCA_009660295.1 Lophius piscatorius | reverse complement strand
TTTCTCTGTAGTTTCAGTCCCTCTATAGTTTCTCTGTAGTTTCAGTCTCTCTGTAGTTTCTCTGTAGTTTCTCTGCAGTTTCAGTCTCTCTGTAGTTTCTCTGCAGTTTCAGTCTCTCTGTAGTTTCTCTGTAGTTTCAGTCTCTCTATAGTTTCTCTGTAGCTTCAGTCTCTCTATAGTTTCTCTGTAGTTCCAGTCTCTCTGTAGTTTCTCTGTAGTTTCAGTCTCTCTATAGTTTCTATAAACCGATCTTGATGGTTCAATTCCCTCCTGTCGTCTGAATGTTGGTTGGGTCTCTATCCAGGAGGACAAACCCTCGTCGGTTTTCCAAAGTCCGATTTGACGTTGTTTTTTTGTTTGTCTCACAATTCTCCCATTGTTTATATGAAAGTGGTTAAAAAGAAATGTTAGAACCATCCCGCCGTCACAGTTCTTGTCCAGGTGGACACTGGTTCGTGCACCGAGCGCATCCTGGTCTTGAAGGTCCTACCTCTCCACTGGTGACCTCCTTGTCGTTGACTATGAACCTGTAGGACACCGACGAGGACAGTTTGACGGCCTGCAGCCAGAATCGGACGTGACCCTTCTCCAGGATCTCGTAGTTCAGGCCGTGTTTCAGAGGAACGACTGCGGGACGGGAAAAGGAAAAACCGGCAGAGATCAGAGATTGAGGACATCAGAGATTGAGGACATCAGGTCCACGGAGACGGGAGACCTGCTGCAGGTGGACCGGACTCACCGGGATGCCTGATGGCGTGGCTGAGCTCCAGCATGGTGTTCAGAGCTGCACAGGAGCAATAAGAGACAGAATTAAAGACCGGGACGGAGACGGGACCTGCTGGAGTTTTATTCTGAACCCACCGTCTTCAGTCAGAGTGTGACTGGAAGAGACGCCGTCCGTGTCGCTGACGACCACAGAGTAGCGGCCCAGATCGTCTTTATCGGCGTTGGTGAAGGTCAGTCTGGAGCTGAAAAGTGAAAAAAAACAACAACTGTTAATATTTATAGGCGTCTTTATATATGTCTATAGATAAATGTGTTTTTTTTTAAGGTATTCTATATATATTTATGTTTTTTTATTTATGGACTTTAAAATGTTTCATTTATATATATTCATATATATATTTATTTTACATTTTTTCATTTGTTTTAAAAATTTTGTATTTATTCATATACTTATTTTATTTATAGATTTATTTACCTTATTAGCATTTATTTACTTATTTTCATTTATAGATTTTTTTACTTTATTATTATTTAGTTATTTTTATTTTTATGTATATACTTATTTTTATTTATAGTTTTATTTACTTTATTAGATTTTATTTACTTTTTTTTTTTTTTATAGTTTTATTTACTTTATTAGCATTTATTTACTTGTTTTTATTTATGGATTTATTTATTTTATGAGCATTTCGTTACGTTTTTATTTTACTTATATACTTCTTTCTATTACTTCTGCCGAGAAAGTTTATATTTCTGTTTCAGAAAAACTAAAAACTAACTAATAAACTAATTATTTCGGTTTAATAATATAATATAATTTTGGCAACGTTACGTATGTCGCAGCATTTTAAATAAAATAAAAATACAAAGATATTTGGTATCCATCATTGCCGCCCTTGTCCCTTTGATGTCAGAGCTGGGCGCTCAGTGGGCTGAACAGAGACGCTGAAGTGGAAGGTGCAGGGGAAGGGCGGCTGCAGAGTATTCCAGAGACACTCTACTGTTGTAGATTTAGAGGCTGGCGATAACTCAGACGTTAGTGGAGGAATCTGCGGGAATTTTTCCAAGAACCTCCGGTTCTGTTGTGACCCAGTAGAGGTAAGGAACTGAGACCGGCCAATGACCACGACAGAGAGAAACAGCAGGAAGAGGAGGAGCTCTCCGATAAACATTGTTATGTCGAGGTTATCTCAGGGCATTTCGCAAAAGGATCAGGACCAGAACCGGCCCTTTATTCTACAGAGACCCGACGTATCAATAAGAACAAGGACATGGAGGAGAAAGTTCTAGGTTCTATGAATTCGGATCTCTGTCACGGCCGGCTTACGTTCTGCCTTTAGCGGTGACGGACACCCTGGGGCAGTCGCCGATGGGTTTGTAGTTCTTGGACCACACGAACTTGGAGGTTTCAGAGATCTCGCAGGCCTCCAGAGACAGGAAGATGTCGCCGGTCTCCTCGTCCACGCCGGCCACGATCTCCTTGGTGCCTGTGGAAAAACACGAGACCCAGAAATCAAGAGATCCGATAAAGGAAAAGGAATGTTGGAAAAGTCACTTTCCTGGTTGGACGAGCCGCTGAATAGAGAACGAATGTTGAATGTCTCTGGATTAGCTGAAAGAGCTAATGTTAGCATGCCTAGCTTACCCGACCTGATTTGGCTTAATTACATCAAAAGTGTTTCCACTATTAGGCTAACATATAAGCGTCAAAGATATGCGCTAATTGTAAGACTCTACTATTAAAACACAAAGAACTATCGACCGTTAGCGTTGATAGCATTCAAGCTAACCGCTTAGGTTGCAGTTCTGTGGGATTTAGTGGCATCTAGAGGTGAAGTTCCAAATCTTCTCCTCCAGAACTTCTCTTTCCGCGAATAAAGCCATGATAATAAACGTATTTTAACGTTAATCATAAAGTGCTGGCCCCGCCCCTCTCCGCTGACGGACAGACCCGGTCGTGCGATCCGAGCTGGGAAGGTTCTCCGTTCTCACCTGGAAGAGCTTTGGCGCAGACCGGCTCAGACAGCTGGGACGGTTTCCCCACTCCGCTGGCGTTGACGGCACGGACTCTGAAGACGTAGGTTTCGCCTTCCTCCAGACCGCCCACCTGCGGGAAACCACGGAAACCCGTCACACGCACAAGAACAAACCCCTCCTCCACGCCTCTGACGTCATCGTGGTACCATCTGACGGACCGCCGGGCCTCCTACCTGCAGGTACCGGTGGTTCACGGCCTCCTGGTTCAGAGTGACAAACTCGGAGGAGCCCTTCTTGGCCCTGTCCACTAAATATCCGGTGACGGCGCCGGCTCCGGTGTAGACCGGAGCCTTCCACAGGATGACCAGCGAGTGACCGCGGACCTCGCTGAAGCTCAGGTCGTAGGCGGGACCTGAAGGCAGGACAGAAGACGAGGGGTCAGAAGGAGAATATTTTTATGAAACGGGTCAGGTCGTTAGTGAAGAGGCAACACCACTTCAGCAGAACTTCTTCAGAAGCAGGAAGTTGGGCTCCTAAGGTTCACCAGGAGCAAACTATGCCCGGTCCACCGGACCTCTTACTGTCCGCTCTTAGTCTGCAGGAGGACCGGGAGCTGCTGGATTCTGAGCGGCGGCCGTGACGGTCTCACCTGGCTCATCCATGGTCCAGGCTTCACATTGCATCGGGTCGCTTGGCGCTGAGGGCACGCCGACCCCGGCCAGGTTAGCGGCCTGAACCTTGAACTCGTAGAAGGTTCCTGCGGTGAGATTCTCAACCTGTGGGTGCAGAGCGAGAGAGAGAGAGAGAGAGAGAGAGAGAGAGAGGTGAGGTCGAGAAGGAAACCCGTCCCTCAAACCATCCAGAACCCACTGGGTCCACTCACGGTGCAGACCCTGTCCCGGATGCCCTCCACGTTGACCTCCTTCCACACCAGGCTGTCGGCGTCCCTCTTGTCGACGTAGTAGGCGCTGACCTTGGAGCCGCCGCAGACTTTGGGACTCTTCCAGGCGAGGGTCACGGAGGAACCGTCGCAGCTCAGCATGGAGATTCCAAACGGAGCGCCGGGAGTGGCTGAGTCACGGAGGGGAAACGGTTTCATGGTTTAGTGCCGACGTTTAACGGGAAGTCAAGAATATTATCCTGCTGAGAAACTAACCATAACATTATAACCAGGTAGGTTCTCTTCCTCCCTGAATCCATCCATCATGTATTTATCATCCCTCTATCCATCCATCCATCCATCCATCCATCCATCTATTCATCATCCATCCATCCATCATCCATCCATCCATCCATCCATCCATCTATCATCATCCATCCATCCATCCATCTATTCATCATCCATCCATCCATCTATCATCATCCATCCATCTATCATCATCCATCTATCATCATCCATCCATCATCATCCATC
This sequence comes from Lophius piscatorius, assembly GCA_009660295.1. Classification (NCBI taxonomy): domain Eukaryota; kingdom Metazoa; phylum Chordata; class Actinopteri; order Lophiiformes; family Lophiidae; genus Lophius; species Lophius piscatorius. Next base: position 38,603 of record VRLP01004923.1, on the reverse strand, counting down.
TATCATCCATCTATCCATCTATCATCCATCTATCATCCATCTATCATCATCCATCCATCATCCATCCATCCATCCATCCATCTATCCATCCATCATCCATCTATCCATCCATCATCCATCTATCGATCCATCATCCATCTATCCATCCATTTATCCATCCATCATCCATCTATCCATCTATCATCCGTCTATCCATCTATCATCCATCTATCATCATCCATCCATCATCCATCATCCATCTATCCATCCATCATCCATCATCCATCTATCCATCTATCCATCTATCATCCATCTATCCTTCATACATCCATTGCCAGGTAACTATGGTAACAAACCATGGTATTCCCTTCACCTTTCAGTGGTTGTAATGTTATGGCTGATCGGTGTATAGGTAATTTCACAGTGTTAATAAATGGAACTAGTGTTTCGGTGACCTTCAGTGAGGTGATGTTGCAAAAACGCAACTCAGTGATCTAAACACACGTTGCGAAGTGTAAACGGGGAGCAGTGGGTGAGGAGGGGGCGGGGCTAGTGGTAACAGTTGAGGCAGGGGGCGGGGCTGGTGGTAACGGGTGAGGAGATTTCATACATACCATAATCCACCCCTTTGCCTGAAACGAGCCACACTGAACATCAGAGTGATCCTGGTTCTGACATAAATCACATCACATCCTGTTTTCAGGTACGTGTTTATAGATCATGTGACCCGCAGGTGACGGTCACCTCCATGATGATGGACACCTGTCAATCATCAGAGAGATTCCTGCTGGATCAGCACTTTCCTTCTTCCAAGAAACCTTAAACCCAACCCAAACCTCCATCTGGAGGCGTAGATCTTCTGGTTCTATAAGTAGATCCTCTGGTTGTATAAGTAGATCCTCTGGTTGTATAAGTAGATCCTCTGGTTGTATAAGTGGATCCTCTGGTTGTATAAGTGGATCCTCTGGTTGTATAAGTAGATCCTCTGGTTGTATAAGTAGATCCTCTGGTTGTATAAGTAGATCCTCTGGTTGTATAAGTAGATCCTCTGGTTGTATAAGTGGATCCTCTGGTCGTATAAGTAGATCCTCTGGTTGTATAAGTGGATTCTGGTTGTATAAGTG
>VRLP01004923.1:0-32500 GCA_009660295.1 Lophius piscatorius | reverse complement strand
CATGTTCCCGCCGCTGTGAGGCCCCCCCACCGTCTGCCAGAGACCCTCTCTACAGAGCTCAACCGTCGACATTTGGAATATTTGCTTTGAATAGCATCTTAGCTAATGATAAATTATGAAGTCACATCAGTGTCGTGTTCCAGCCGCTTCAAAAAAATAGATCCGATGAAACGAATCGGAATTTAGGTTAATTTATTCAAAGACGTAATTCCTGCAGATCCTTTCCCAGCGATTTCCCATGATTCTCAATTCTGCCGCCATCACAGTGGGTAAACAAGCTGAGTGCTAGCGAGAGATAACGGCGAACGGAAACGTCAAATTTGAAACCCGGATATCAAGAGAAGAAGAAGTTTCCGTTGGAGACGGAGAAAAGAGAGTCGTCTGCGTACAAAGAGCATACGGCCCGAGATCACGTGTTTTAAACTACTTGGTCGTGAAGCAAATTGAGTTTAAATTGATTACCCATGATTCTCAGTGACCACCGATAGAATGGGCAGAGGCATGTAAAACAACCGTGTGCGATAGCGGTAAGAATAACGGCCCTGAAAAGACGCGATGGGGGACAAACTAGAGGTAAAAGTGAAAGAAAAATCAGAGAAAAGCGACGATGAGCTCATCACGTACGATCGCAGTCGGACGCCATATTTGATTTTTAAAACGGGTCTTCTAGAACGGATCGGGAGGATCTGCTGCGATCGGGCTGAACGTGGGACTTCTGCAAACGCGTGAATCGACGGCAGGTTTATAAATTAGTCTTTGTGTTAAAGGTTTGCTAGGATTTAGAGATAATCAACACAAAAGTGCAAAATCCGTTTAGAGGGTTGACGTTAAAAAAAAAAAAAAAAACGACATTAGGTTTTTAGATAGAACCACAGATGTTAGGAGGAGCGGAGACGGGGAGAGGCTTTGTTCTGTTTAGCATTAAAACCCACGGGTTAGAGGGAGATGTTAGCGGGATAAATAATGCGTTACTTTCAAAGTCTTATATTTGATTACTTTTGTCTCTAATCTGAAGCAAATCATTTAAAGTAATACGAAAGTCAAAATAAATTATTCAGAGACGCAGTGATGATTCATCTCGATAATGTGAACGAGGTGGATGAATAAATAACGTTAAATGAAGCAGATGTGTTAAATAGTGTAAGCGGCTGAAAACGGAGACGAAATAAAACGGAAGTTTTTTTTTTATCAAAAAAAATCCCAAAAAAATCTGGTGTTTTTTTTTTCTTCTTCCTGTTTTTCTGATTCTCTCATTAATTCTGAGTTTAATGTTTTCAATTAAAATAGAATTTTGAGAGAGTAGAGCTTGTCGGTGTCTATTTTTTAAAAATAATTTGTTATAAAATTATTTTGCAAAAAATATATATGAACGTTTAAATGAATTTTTTCTATTTATTTTAACTACTATATATCATGAAAAAATATTTCAGTTAAGAGAAAGTTTTTCTATATCTTTTGTATTTGAACAAAATTTTTATATTTAGGAAAAACGTTATAATAAGGAAAAAGGTTCCACTTTGAGAAAAATGTATACTTCGGAAAAATAATACACGTACTCTCTGAGCACTAGAGGAAATATTTTATATTCGAAGAAACCTAATTTAGGTAAAATTTTAATATTTTATAAAAAAAAAAAAAACAATAAAAAAAAACTTTTTCTTATAATTTTTTTTTTTTTTCTTTTTTTTCCCCAAAGTTTTTTTGGTGAAATCACAAAAATTATTTAAGAAAAAAAAGGCAAAATTCATATTTAGTTTGAATAAGTCAAACTCTCCTGAAAGAGAGTTTTAACTTCCATCAGACTTTTTCCTGGTTGACTGAAAAAAGGAAACTGAGATATAATGTGATAAAAGGAGGAAACACACTAAACATTTGTTAAAAGTGAAACCCTCTCCTGTTAGGTCCGATGTTATCGTGATGATGGTGAGGAGGTTCTGAAAGCAGGGCGGCTGTTAGAAACCCGGTCGCGTCAAACCCGGGTGTTTTTTCTACTTTACCTTCCAGGTCGTCATCTTTGATCACTACGTCGTATTTCCCTTCGATTTTTATCACTGTGGCGGGAAACGACAGACGCGTGAGGACCGGGGGCGGGTCCAATCCCACCGGGTTGGGTTTTGTGCTTACCTTCGTCCGTACCTTGGAGTCTCTCGCTCTCGGCGGCGTCCAGGGCCGTCGCTTTCTCCGACTTGCGCGACGGCCTGCTGATGCCGGCGCCGTTCACGGCTCGGACCCGGAAGTGGTAGGAGCGTCCCAGGCTCAGGCCGTGCACCGGGTATTTACAAACCTTCACGGGAGCGTCGTTGCACTGGACCCAGGTGTCGCTGCCGGCTTCACACCTGCGGACCAGAACCAGAAGAGGAAAGATTAAACGGTAGGAAAAAAGTTTGGATTTCTTTTACGTCGGAAGGAGGAGGTTATCTTCTAGAATATCTGTTGATTTTAGCACACTGTGCCAAAATCAACGGATATTCCTGAAGGTGATCCAAAAAGGGGTTCCTAAGCTGTTTCTAAGGTTCTGGGACTCCAGAGATCCACCGTGAGACACATCAGCTACACCTGGGACAAAAGTGGACCTTCACAGAAGTGGACCAACTTCCAGAATTCTTCCAAGATCAGACCTCGATAAAGGTCAGAGGTCATGACTCTACTAGAGTAGTGAGGAGAAAAGCCACTGCTGACCCAGAAGAAGATTAAGGCTGTCTGAATTTACCCACAACACACCCTGATGACCCTCAGAGCTTCTGGGAGAATCTTCTGTGGACGGATGAGTGGAAAAGTTGGACTGTTTGAAGACGGGGGTCCACCAGTTCCACCAGAAGAACATCGGACCTACGGTCCAACACGGAGGTGGCAGTGGAATGTTTTGGAGATGATCTGCTGCTTCAGAACCAGGACGACTCGCCATCATGGAGAGAAACATGGATTCTGATCTCCAGCAGAAGATTTTGAAGGAGAATGTCAGGTCGTCAGTCTGAGTGTCCTAGTCCAAGTCTGGACCAGAACCTCGTTGAGACGCTGCGGTTGGACCTGAGAAAATCATTTCCTGCTCGCAAATCCTCCAATGTGGCAGAACTAAAGCGGTTTTGTCAGGAAGAGTGGACCAAAATTCCACCGCAGTGACGTGAGACACTGATCCCCAGACTTTTGGTCGCTGCTGAAGGTGGAACATCTCGACGGGGGTTGAACACTTTTGCACAGCTGAAGGGTAAATTTGCCGTAGGACCGAAACTCTGAGCTGAAAGAGGCTGAAAAATTCCACGATCTTCAAAGCAGACGATAAAAACACGCAATAATACGACAAGTTCCTCCTTAGATAAATATCCCGACGTCTCCTGGGACTTTGCGGTGTACCCCGGTCGTATTCCTGTTCACCTTCTATTAAAAAAAAAAAAGAAACCTGAGGAGTTTTCAGGCGGCCCACTGACCGGTCCACAAAGTATCCGGTGATCGCCGCCTCGTTGACGGTGTTGGGGGGTTTCCAGGCGACCAGCACGTAGTCGGCGTTGACGTCGTAGGCCTTCACGCTCATGGGGGCGCCGGGGGCGCCGGGGGCAGACGGGGCGGCGTCTGAAGGGCCCGAGGAGACAGGAAGCAAGGCAGGAAAGGGAGGAAAGAGGGGAAAATAGAGGAAAGGAACAGAGATATGGATTTGGAATGAATATAATACGTCGAGAAATCAGTGTTTACGTTCCTATCGTGAAGTTTGAGTCACAACGACGACTGCAGAACGTAATAAACCTACATGTATCAGGGGGCGGGGCTTGTTGCTACTGATCGTTTTTTTTCTTTTCTTCATGCAAAAACATCAATAAACCAAAGGAATCAATTATATTATCTTCTATTCTGTATAATGTTTTAGACTTTAGTGGTTCTCTGTCCGAACCCAGAACCCTGAGGCGCCATAACCAAAATTCTGCTTAGGGCGCCGATTGTTGATTGTTAAGACAGAGGAGACGGTGTTGGACCCCAGGGGGGTGGAACCATCTCAAAGGTCTCCTCTTATAAATAACCCGGCATTTATGTTGACAGTTCTTTGATCTGGAACCAACATGTGGAGAGTGTTCGTAGAAAACTACAAAGATGGTTTCCTGCCCCGACTTGGACTTCATGGTGTTTTATCAAAGCCTCATCATTTATGGTCGTATATATTGTTTATGTAATGATGTTTTTATGGGTCGTATATTTTCTGTATCCGGATCTCAGTGACGCGTCTGAACGAAGGATTGAACTAAAATCAGTGTGTTGTTTTTGTTGTTGTTGTTGTTTACTGACGCCGCTGCAGGGACACGTACCTGAGACGAACAGGTAGGCGCTGTGCTCGGCCGTGCCGTCCTTGGTGAAGATGCGGAGGGTGTAGAGACCCTCGTCGTCTTTGGCCAGCAGAGGCAGCGTCAGACGGGCCGAGCCTCCGCCCACAGACGTCTCCACCAGGCTGCTGGGCTTCAGCAGCGTATCTGCAGCAGGAGAATCAAATAAAAACACATTATGGGATGCAGAAGTTGTTTTCTTTGCCTCCTCGTCTTCCTCCGCTCTTCTCCATTCGTGCGTTTGACCTCCATTGGTTTCACTTTGATGTTTTAATCTGGGTATTTTCTCACGTGACCCATATTGGAATCTTTGCTTGTTCCATGAACATCCTCTACTTCCTCAACCTGCCTCACTTTCTACTATTAAACCGCTGAGCGGCACCAGAACCGCCTGTCTGGGTCCATTCATCAGAAATCCTATGATCTTCATCTCAGAGACGGAACAGGCGAAGAAGTCAATCGAAAGAAAATAAACATGGAGGCGGAGCTAAAACTGTGACACTGAAAAAAGAAATCTGTGGCCCCTGAACCTGAATAAAAGAAGGTCTTACCGTCTCTGTACCACTGGACGATGGGGGGCACGTTGGGGAGGTCGGGGACGACCACCATGTTACACACCAGACGGATGGAGCCGCCCTCCACGCCAAAGCTGACCGAGAACCGCTCCAGGAAGCTGACCTCCAGCTTGCTGGAGTGGATCTCAGTGAGATGGGGCACTGAGGAAGAGAAACAGGATGTCATCTTTTTCTCCGACCTTTGAACTCGAGCTCAACCAGCAGAAAACACTTTTAAAATGTTACATTGAAGTAAATATGTCAAAGAATTTTTTTGTTTTTTTTGTTTTTTTAACTAGTAGAAAATTGCCTTCAAGGACCCTGGGAATTGTGAAAACTCTAGTGGCTTTGGTTTAAAAGTCTATATTCAGTTTAACCCTCTGGAGTCTGACGTCACATTAAATAATAACAATAATAAAAAGTAATTTTGTATAAATTTATGATTTAAAGTTTCTTTCTTCACCTGCGTTACGGGTCGGGGTCAAACGCAGGTCATGGGGGCGTGGTCTAAAACTCCAGAGGGTTAACCTCTCCTTACACATCGTTTCTTAAAACCCCTAAATCATCTCTTTTTATTTTTTTGTAGAGAACAAAAAGCTGAAGTGAACCGGAGGCTTTCCGATTCAAACTTAAACAAAAATTAAATAAAACATTTTGATGATTGATTTTTGAGTTTTTTTCAGTGCACTGATTCAAAACCACTCCAGAATCCATCAAAGCCCCGCCCCTCCTCTCCTCTCCTCACCTAAACCAAGATGGCAGTACTCCCTGGCGCCCGCTGGTCCTGTGAAGAGAAAAGAATCTCCCTTACTGACAGAAACATGAGGCGATGAAGGTGCTGGACGGTAGAGATGAAGAGTTAGGGACCTACTCTTCACGGTGACGGTGGCCATGCTGGTGGCGGTGCCGTGCTGGTTGGTGGCCACGGCGCTGTACTCGGCCGTGTCGCTCACGGCACACCTGAGAACGAGACGCGTCATGTTCAGGAAAGTTCGTCCAAACGGCGGGATCATCATCATCATCGTTTTTTTTTTTTTTTATTTAAATTTTTCAAAATAAAATAAAAAATGAACTAATTAGTAAATAACAAATATGTTTAAAAAAAAAAGTAAAATAATAATAGTAATAATAATAATAAGCTGTACTTTATATCATAGTTTTTTAATTTTAACATTCTTGGTTATTTAAAAAAAAAAAAAAAAAATCACAATAAAAACAAAAGAAATTTCCAAATAAAAACTATGAATAACAAATAGGGTCTAATTATATATAAAACTTAAGGAAAAAAAAAAATATATATAATATATGAACATAAAGAAATGTAAAATAAATTATAAAATAAGAAAGAAATAAACGAAAAACATTTAAATACAACGATGGACAACAAATAAACAACACAAATAATAAACAACAATAGTAATAAATAATAATATATTAAATCATTTAAAAATATATTAAAAAAAATTATATATAAATGTATTAAAAGAAATCTGTAGAATATAATATAAAAAAGGAATTAAAGATGCTAACGACTGTTAGCTTGCTAGCTAGCACCGCTCTCACATCTACGATCCTTTTCTTTCTTTTTTTTCATCCAGTCATAATTGACACCTTCTACTTTGAGTTACTTGTTTATTATCATCCACGTGATGTGGCGCCTCAGGCGGACCGTTCCGTTCCGCTCCTGGCCCGGCTTCAACCGTGTGACAGCTGACCCAGATATCTGACATGACATCCAATCATGTGATCGCCGTCACGGTCACTGCGCCCTTCTGAGCGCTTCTTAGCGAACGGCGCCCCACCGAACCCGGAATTCAGCCCGGCTCTAAAAAAGGAGATGGTTCCTGAAGGGAAGTATTTTAAAGGAGGTGTCTTTTTTTTTTGTTTTTTTAACGTTAAACTTTAAACTACGGACTTTAAATCTGCTGCTTTGAGCCAGAAAAAGTCTTCCTGTAAAAAAGTCAGGGGCGTAAACGCCTCGTCTCCTCGCTGACCCCCTCGTGTCACCACTGGAGGTATTCAAAAGGGGAGGGGGCTGGGGGGTGGGGGGGAGGCTGGGGGGAGGAATTCACGGCTCGAATAACGCGGAGGTCAGCGCTTTGACACCAACAGCTGAGGTGTCTTGAAGATGACAGACAGGCCAGCAGGCCGGGCCTTCAGACTAACGGCACCCCTGCTCTGGTGCTGCTCTAGAACCAGAACCAAGAAACCGTTTCCTCCACCAGGGAGGGAAGCGTTTCACTGATTTTCACGTTATGGCGGTGATACTTTTTGGTGACATTACGAGTGACGTGGAAGGGCGACGTTAAAATGCGGCTATAGCTGCCTTTACTCCCTTTGATTCTTTTCTGGATTTTACTTTGGGCTGAACAGAGACGCTGAAGTGAAAGGCGCAGGAGCCGAGCGGCTAGTAGCGAGATATACTACTCAGGGTTGTCCAGTAACTCCGACTTTAAAGGCCTCAAGACTAGCTAGTCTTTTCCATCGCGACGCTTTTGCTACAAAATGGAAAAATGGAAACGGATGTTTTACATTTATTGTTTTTTTAAATCACGGACCCGCTGTGGGCGGCGGTTCCGGTCACACCCACCTGCTAATGATCAGACCGTGGACTCCATACTTGTTTTCGATCCTGTACTTTCCCGGGGCGCTCAGCGGGTCGACGGGAACTCCTCCTTTATACCTGCAGAGTGTCGGCAGTCAGTCACACCTGCACATGTCGCCTGACGCTCCATCCAATAATAATATGAAACGTGTCAACGTAGATAACTAGATAATATGTCCCATATTACACCTGTCCATGGTAACCATGGTAACTAGATAGTATATCCCATCGCTGACAGGTAACCATGGTAACTAGATAGTATATCCCACCTACTGACAGGTAACCATGGTAACTAGACAGTATATCCCATCGCTGACAGGTAACCATGGTAACTAGACAGTATATCCCACCTACTGACAGGTAACCATGGTAACTAGATAGTATATCCCATCGCTGACAGGTAACCATGGTAACTAGACAGTATATCCCATCGCTGACAGGTAACCATGGTAACCAGATGATTTCTCAGACTTCCACTTTTATTTATGACTCTTTTGAACCACCATTCCTGCTGCATTGATGTTTGGGTCTAAGTTACGGCTGTAGATGTTAAAATTATAAATTAAATGTATTATTATTATTATTATTATTATTAAGTAGAGGGTTAACTAACTAGTACGTGCAGATCGGTAGTTTAATCCATAAGTTCTGTGAGAATCACGACAGTTTTAAAAGAACTTTCTTGGCTGGTAGCTGCTACCAGCTAGTAATGAGTTAGCAGCTAGTGGCTGTTATAATGTAGTGATGTGTTAGCAGCTAGTGGTGGTTAGCAGCTAGTGATGAGCGAGCAGCTAGTAGCTGTTAGCAGCAAGTAATGAGTTAGCAGCTACAAATGAGTTAACAGAATAAGCAGCTAATAGCTGTTTGTAGCATGTAGTGAATTAGCATCAAGTAACCATAGTCAGCTTGGAATGAGTTAGTAGCTAGTATTGAGTTAAGAGCTTATAATGAGTTAGCAGCTTGTAGCTGTTAGAAGGTAGTTATGTGTTGGCAGAGAAAAATGAGTGAGTAGCTAGTAGCTGTTAGCGGGTAGTAATGAGTTAGCAGGTACTAAGGAGTTAGCGGCTAGAAATGAGTTACCAGAATAAGCTGCTAATAGCTGTTTGTAGCGTGTAGTGAGTTAGCATCAAGTAACCATAGTCAGCTTGGAATGAGTCAGTAGCTAGTAATGAGTTAGCAACTAGTAGCTTTAGCCATTTGTGATGGGTTAGCAGCTTGTAAATAAATGATTGAATGATTCGGACCATTTGACGATGGGCCGGGGGTTTCCCTGCAGAGTGCAGTAGAGTTTGACGGGAGTCTTCTCCCACACGGTGTGGGGCCGCAGGGCGACTACGAAGTCCGGCATCTTACCAACACCATCCAAAACATCCACCCTCCTGGTCATCATCCCCTTCACCTGCAGGAAACACAAACCGCATCAGGCCCACATGTAAACAGAACCCTCTGTGTCAACGCGCCGTCATCGTCAACATTCCCCGCCCACATGACATCGTCGACTAATGTGGAATCTCCACAGAGACCAAGGATTAGAGGGGACCACCACGGCGCATGATGGTTTTTTTTCCCCCTCAGCGTCGTTCATCTGTCTTCATGCAGCAAGACGAGACGGTTCATTTATGTCACCGACACCATTCATCCACGCCTGGATCAGAAGTACAGACACATTCCTGCTCAGCTGTGGACAAGAGCCCCTCTTCCTCAGCCAGCTCCGGTTCCTCCATTCTATCAGCACAGTGGAGGTGGAGGTAGTAACAGAGACGGAGCCGACATCGGTGATAATGCAAGGAAGAATTGCTGGACAAGGCTGTGGCATTTAAAGTGCATCTGTGGCTCAAACTGAGGGTATAAGCGCAGAGCGTAGCTGTTAGCAGCTCGTAATGAATTAGCAGATAGTAGCTGTTAGCAGCTAGTAATTAGAGAGCAGCTGGTAGCTGTTAGCAGTTAGTATGGAGTTGGAAGTTAATAGCTGTTTGTAAGGAGTTGACAGCAAGTAGTTCTTAGCAACTTGTGATATGTCAGCAGCTAGCAGTTCCTAGCATCATGTTATGATTTAGCAGGCACTAGCTATCAACAGCTTGTGATGAGTTAGAAGCTAGGAATGAAATTGCAGCTAGTATAAGCTGTAGTTAACAGCTTATAAGGAGTTAGTTGCCGGTAGCAGCCAGGAATGAGTTAGCAGCTAGTGGCTATTTGTAGCTCATAATGAGTCAGAAGCAAGTAGCTGCTAGCAGACAGTTATGCTATAGTAGCTAGTAGCTGTTAACATGAGACATGTCTCCTCAATTAGAAGATATTTAAGTGGAATTTTTTATCTTGAATTAGCTGCTAACTGCTACCAACTGTCACAACCCTGTCCTGCTTTTCTAAACGGAACAAGAACCCGCCGCCACGACGTTTACCTTCGCCCCTTACCTCTCTCTGAATAGCAAGACTGTCCACTTGAGCTTTGGTCGCCATCCTCATCCTGTGGAGCTCCTCCTGAATAACAGTCAGTCCTTTCTCAACATGCGTCGCCACCCGCTGGTACTCCTCCATCCCCTCAACGGTCCTACCAGCCAGAGCAAATACAGGACGTCTGTGGGGGTCTCAGTTTCCTGGTTTTTCACATTATTCACTTTATTACTTATTTAGCTCTACGAATTGTTGTCTTTTAAAAATGCGGGATTGAAAAGTACCAACAGAACCGAATTTAGCAAAGTTAAGTGTATTTAGTTTATCTCATAGATTCCTGACGTCACCATTAACCATTTAATTAACTTAACTTAATGAAACTGATACCTGATATCCATGACTCAAAGGTGAGGAACTCCCAACACCCAAGAAATGTGCTGTCTCCACTGAGGTCAGCTAGTGGAGCCTGTAGGTCCGTATTACCTTACCCTTAAAATAGATATGACGGGCAACCAAAGTGGACTCACCTCTGCCGGAACTCCGGTACGGTATACGCTGGTTCCGCCATAGCCTCTGTGGCCCGGGTCTGCAGCTGACTCTCCGATCTAGAGCTGGATTTCCTGTCCGGAGAAAGATGCATCTTTATCAAACAGGGATCCGCCGGAGACACGAGGTCTTTCTACGGTAAAAACCTCGGGACAACCTTTGAGGAACCGTCGTGCTGCCAGTTCTCTTTATTGCACAGCCATGTTTTCCTTCGTGGCGAGGCAATGCTAACACTCTTGAGAGACCTGGTCAGTTCTGATGTGCGGCTCTGAGCGGTGGCCCCCAGATGTAGGTCAGGTTCTTACCTCAGGAAGGGGGCTACCGTACATGACAGCATGGCAAGACCTCTACAAGACGACCTGGTGGTCTAAGGTCTTATATAGTTCAGAAATATAGATCAGTTCTAGAGTAACCTCATGGCGTTGCTTTTTAGCAGCATGCTCCTCAAACCAGCACAAAAACCTGCAACAGAGCAACGGTAGCACAAGCATTACTGGGATCGGCACAGCTTCTGGACCCCCGCAGTAGGAAGGGGCCGTAGATCCACCGTACAATATGTCCTCTTTCATCTCAAAGTAGAACGGGAACCCAGGAAGGAAACGTGCTGCCAATTAATTAGGATGAAAACTGGATCAGGATCTCATTTCCTTTCAACGTGAGCCAAGTCCTCCATCTCTGCCGAGCCTACTAATTTTTTATTTGTTTAACGATGATGAGGATCGCTGGCTTCCGCGGGTCATGAAGTTGTCAACGGGCCCCGACCTTCACCAAGTGTTTCGACCTTAATCCACCAACACAACCAGTTACAATGAAGCCCAAAGGTCGAAAGGTCGGCCCCTCTCCTTCTGACCCCCGGCTAAATGTTCTGTCCCCTAGAGGCTGAGCTAATGTAAAGATGACACACCCCTTTAAAAACCTCTTTAGTAGCTCGGATTCCTTGAAAGTTAAATGCGCAGCAACTGGACTTCTGCTTAACCTTGAAGATGTTTGACATTCTGTACCTTCAAGTTTGAACGAAAGTCCAGTCGCCTCGGATTCATCTGTGGATGAATGACAATCTAACTCGGGGGTCTGGTTGCGGTTGGGGCTGGAGGCTTGACAGGCCAGTATCTCAAACGCCCCTCCAGCGACTGCTTCTGACTCATCGCTGGGGACCCTGAAGTGTTTTCAGGACAGATTTCTGGGGTCTACCTCGGGTGGCGCCACTGGTATCCAAAGGAGCAAGTTCCTCACAGGAAGTAAAGAAAAAGGACTCCCTATCAGTCAGCTAGAACTGAAGATGCTTGTGGCTTCACATTCGTCCCTTGAGGACATTGAATTCTTTCCTTCGCTAGCTCAGGCGGTCCTTTTCGCCCGGCAACGGAGATCGGCCGCAAGTGATACTGGGTAGGTGCAAGCACTGAGAGCTCTGTAGAACCCCGGTTCACTTCCTGTCCCAGAGTTCTCCTCCGTCTCAGCAGACTAAATGTCTGCAGAACACATGGTCTGAAAGAGGAACGCTTACAAAAATATCCTCAACCTATAAATGCCGCCAGAAGTAGATAACATTACGGAGGTTGACCCGTGTGACGGGTCCAAACGGGTCCTCGTCCACGTTTAATTCATCCGGTGATTCTAAAGAACGTTTGTAGTTGATAACTATTCGGTGTTTTCGGTTTCTGAAGTCGTGAGAATGCTACCTAATGGCGCGATGCAAACGGTCCCTACAGATGGGGAATGTAAGATATCTACACAATAAGACCTACTGGTGCTGATCCGGTAACAGGCCGACTGAACGAGCTCACGTGTCGCAAAAAAGATGAGGCATAAAGACGAAAAGGTGTCGGCGCTGAGGTTCAGGGATGTACTTAACCGCTTATCCTGTTCAGGGTCACAGGGGCTGGAGCCTATCCCAGCTGACACTGGGCGGGATCATCATGAGGCCCAGACAAGGGGGGGGGGGAAACTACAAAGGCTTCAAGTCACGTGTCACAAAGACATCAAAGACAACAAGTCACATGTGACAAAGATATCCATTTGTGACGTGGTGGATTTCAGTCCTTCCCCATAAGACAGAAAGTTTGTTAGCTCCATCGTCGCTGGTCCAGTCAGCCTCAAACTTCCAACTAGAGTCGGTTAAAGAGGCACAGGTGGCGGGGGCCGAGCATCAGGCAAAGGTTACAAATTCTCCAGGTAATTCATTCAAACCTGTCGCTTTCCTTCACAGCTTGTAACGCGGCGTCAGCAGAGAAGCTAGCTGGTTAGCAGACACGAACAACAGACCCCCCCTCCACCCCGCGCCATCATCAGACCCCCCCCCCCCCCCCCAGCAGCAATCCATGTATGAGGCAAAGCAGCAGAAGCTCTCCAAACCGCCGTACCTCACTGTCTGCTGCCTCACCACACGTCTAGTCTGCTGAAAAGCATAATCAGTTTTCACTTGGTTGGAACGCTTCCTCTTATACCAGGGAACGACTTTGAACGCCATGACTGCAACGCTTCAAGGAGACCTGGGCGGGAGCGCCAGGGGGTGGGGGGTACGGGAGGGGAGACCAAACATGTGTTACAAACCAGATATAGATAGATCAGATAGATACGTAGATATAAAAACAAAAAGTTCAATAAAGATACGCTTACACATTCAAATACATGTAAAAAACATAAATAATAACATACAAGCTGGAGGAGGGAGATTAAAACCGGAGCTCAGCACTTCAGATGTTTCACCTTACAACCTCTGCTATGAATAGCTAGCGGCGCCGCCGTCTCCTCCATGATAGGAGAAGTTAGGGAATAAGATTCATGGCCAGCACCATTTAACCCAAAAAACAACAAAAAACATCATCATACGGAGAATAAAGATTTAATGGCTTCTGTCTTAAATGGACGACCACTCCTAACGAGGATGACGAGGATTCTGCCGCTGTGATTTGTGAGCTGATTGTTTCTGGCGGACATTAATCGAGGGAATAGAAGGTCGTCCACCTCTTAATGCTTCGGTATGTAAAGGAAGCAGCGCTAATGGAGATTACAACAGACTGCTGCTGATTACGACCCCCCCACACCCACCCACCCACACACCCCCGCCACACACAGGAGACTATAGATTATCCACAGACATTTCACGGATCCCCCGTCTGACTGACGGCCCCCGCGGTAAAAAAAAAAAACATTTCTGCTGGAGTCGTTTCTCCGATTTAAAAAACATTGAAAAACAGAAAAAGAAAAAAAAGCGGGTGCAAAAGTGAGGAAAAGTGACTTACCCCCGAGAGAATAAAAGTGGCAGACCAGCCTGATGCCGCTTGGGAAGCACTTGCTGATGGTAAGACAAATATTAGCCCCTCACCGGAGGAATGCTCGGCCCCCTTCCTCCCCATGTAAGGACGCACTTAAGACTATATATAGCATTTAGCCCCCAAATTTTTGCCCTCATTCTGCACTTTGGACACGGAGGCGTGTGAACCAGTACCTGTGATTTAGATTCTACTACTCACAGCCGAGTTTTGTGCACTAAATAAGATTATTGGAGACGCCTTTTAAAGGAATCTATGAAACGGAAACAGTTCGGAAAGATTTTTATGTGACATTCATCGTTTTTCCGCGTAATGCTTTAAATGAGAGTCGGGGGTAAAAATGAACATTCTTTCGGCCGGGGAGACGATTTGAGTTCATTTGTAGGAGAATCCCGACGCCGAGAGCCTCATGAGACCTTTTTAGGTTTCTGGAGACGACCCGTCCTCCTTGGCTCCTCACTTGTGGTGACAGTAAAACTATTTTTAACGCCCAGACCTCCGATACGGCGATAGCCTCAATTCTTCATGTACGCGAGCCCCTCGCTGCTATTTTCACTCACCGGTCTATTTAAAAAGAAAGGAAAAGGACTCAAGATACAGAAAACGCTCATCCTGCCGTCAGCCATAACATTAGGACCAGTGGTGGACAATGATTGAGCACATGTACACAATAAAATGTTAATTTTCTGCGACTTAATTCTTCCATTTCACTACATCTCAACCACAAATGTTGCGTCTTTACATTCCACTACATTTATCTGTTACTAGTTACTTTTCCAGGTTGTAATTTTTCATCCTTCCTATCCAGTGAAAACCATGTACCTCCAAATTTCTTGATTTATAATGTTTGAAGGAATCTTTTTTTCTCTTCGTGGTTTGAGAAAATTCGAACCCTGACTGATGGTCATTGGTGGCTTTTGGTCACCCAGATTATAGATTTACTTATTAATCGTGTCGGATGTTTATTAAACGAGTTTGTTTGTCAACAAATGTACTATTAAGTACTAAACCGGCGCATAAAGTAGTTCAAATGAATTGTGTAGCAGGAATGGAAGACTTTGTCCTGAAGTTGAAGTGAAGATGGAAAATTGGATAAAAGTACGAATCTGAGAGACTTTAGCAAATAGTTACTGGGTCATAACATTTACAGAACTGCAGGTGTCCAAAAACCGGGAATTGCTGAAGCGGTTCTGATAAAGAGCGGATCCAGAACGCTGCTGGATGAGTGTTGGAGTTCACCTCCAGTTTGTTTGTCGTCAAGACTGATGAAAATGAAATGTTATGATCTCACAAACATGTTGGAGGCCGATCCTGGTCCAGTATTTAACGTACAGGACCGGTTTCCTCTATCGCCCTGGGATCTCAGTCTAAACTGTGTAGCTCCGCCCCCTTAGAGACCGAATTCTAAAAAGTAGCCCACTGCATCATTCAGGAAGTCACAGAAGACCTCTGTCACCTCAATAAAGGTCAGAGGTCATGGAGGTAAACATGGATTCTGATCTCCAGCAGAAGATTCTGAAGAAGAATGTCAAAAATAGACTTTTTGAATTAAAATGTACGTCTCCTGTGTGTAGACAAACTATGGAAGCCGAGAACGGCCACGATGGCAGATTACTATTTTTGGCGATAATCCCGTGATGACGAGATAATTCGCTCGTTTTCACGAGAAAAAAACGCGCCTATATTGGCGTTCCCATGGCGACGCCGCAAGCGTGACCCTGAATTTAAGCAAAGGGTCAAACATGTAGAGAAACAGTGGATACAAATGTACCTAATCATGACATTAAAAATGCAAAGTACACAACGTCACACTAATCTAGGTGTATTATACTTAAGTATCAGGCGTACTTAAGTATTCTAAACTTTTATCCTCCAAGTGGAAGTCGTGCGTTTGAACTCCCGGTGAACATTCAGAAAATAACATTAACGCGAAAAGACGCTCGTGAAAATCAACTCGGATCGGCCCTCCCTGACCATCTGAGGGCTCCACAGACGACTGAGACTTTTAAAATAGGACTTAAAACTTTCCTTTTTAGCAGAACCTATAACTTTTAATCAACTTTGTTGCTCTCTAACCATATTTTTAAATTATTATGATTTTATATTATTTATATAAGATTTTTGTTGACGTTTTTATCCGTTTTTGCCTTGTAGCACTTTGTGATAAATGAAATGTAGTATATTATCATTGTGATCTACAACGACCGGATCTTAAAAAAAAAAAGAAGGTTGTCAGTTAGTCTCTAAAAAGAGAGCTGGAAGAGTAACTACCCACACATGTGCGCTAAACATAAATACGAATAATACATACTGACAGGTTAAATAATAAATAAAAACAAAATAAAATGATCTCTGAAATAGTTTTTATTTCTGACATTCACAGATCTGTTTTCTGACATTTAAAAGCCCTGGCGACAGTCAGTTACTATAATACTGACAGTCAGTTACTCTACTGGTGACAGTATCAGGAGCTGATATCAGATATCTGATGAAGATGATGACTGAGCATCAGGGGGAAAACAGGCGTCATGTCCCTTTATGGTTCAGGTTTGAGATCTTCTGTGGAATGCTGCCCTCTAGTGTCTGTTTGGATGAAGCTGCGGTTTGATGACCTGCAGATATTTAGGGTTCCTCTCGCTCTCATAAAGATCTTCATCGTTTGATTTACATCAGAATTCTGAGATTGTTTCCTGACAAATTTGGAGACGTTAAAAATGAAAATGTTTGAAACAATTTTATCCATATTAGCACTAGCACTAGCATTAGCATTAGCATTAGCCTACACTGTCATCCCCAGCAGAAAGGGTATAAACCCCCCCCAAAAAAACCCCAACCCCCTGCGTTGTACAAGCAAATTAAATGTGACGTCATGTCCGCAGAATAAAGAGACACAGGTGAAAATCATCAGACTAGAAAACACAAGAAATGTAAAGGTGATATAAACTTTCAACATAAAGTACAAAACATCTCCGTATAAAAACTTCATCTTTTCACCAGGATTCCAATTTTTCCCAGAGATATTAAGAGAAACTAAAAAAAAACTTCCAGATTTCCCGCTTTTGTATTCGCCAAAATTCCTCTTGAAACTCCTTTCACTAAGTTTTGAATAAATCTTTCTGGTAGTTTCGGTGGAAAACAGCTGAAAACACACCGACAAGTGAAAACATGTCGTCCTACTAAAAGAAAATCACGAGGTTCAACCTACGACACCCCTCAGCTCACCCCTCCCTACCCCTGGATGTATGGAGGCCTCTGGGGGTCAAAACGACGTCATCGCAACGAGAGAGATATATTTAGAAACTAGAATTGGTTCTTCATTCTTGTTCTGCATGGTCGTAGCATTTTATCGCTAACTGCAGCTAGCTGCTTGGTATGCT
Source organism: Lophius piscatorius (assembly GCA_009660295.1). Taxonomy (NCBI): domain Eukaryota; kingdom Metazoa; phylum Chordata; class Actinopteri; order Lophiiformes; family Lophiidae; genus Lophius; species Lophius piscatorius. The sequence goes on along the minus strand of VRLP01004923.1, from coordinate 15,445 downwards.
AATACACAAGCTAACGGTAATTACATTTATACTGAGGAACATTCAATTACTTTTAATGTGAAAGGGAGCTAGCATCAGGAGCTGGCATCAGGAGCTAGCATTAGGAGCTAGCATCAGGAGCTAGCATTAGGAGCTAGCGTTAGGAGCTAGCATCTGGAGCTATAATTTGGAGCTAGCATCAGGAGCTGGCATCAGGAGCTAGCATCAGGAGCTGGCATCAGGAGCTAGCATTAGGAGCTAGCATCAGGAGCTAGCATTAGGAGCTAGCGTTAGGAGCTAGCATCTGGAGCTATCATTTGGAGCTAGCATCAGGAGCTGGCATCAGGAGCTAGCATCAGGAGCTGGCATCTGGAGCTAGCATCAGGAGCTAGCATTAGGAGCTAGCATCAGGAGCTAGCATCAGGAGTGTTTTTTTTCCCTGTGTTCACAAAGTCAAACACCAGATGGACCTTAAAACGTGAATATACTTCGTTAGAGCCAAAGTTCTGTTTGTACGTACTAGGCTGCCGCAGAAAATAGGCCACGCCCCCTCTGGAGGACTCATTCGCAGCTGATGTAAACACGGTGATTAAGAATAAAATTACGGTTATGAATTGAATATTATATTAAGAGATACCCCCTAAAGTTTTACAGACTGCACCTTTTAGTTCTACGCAGATGAGATGCCACTGTAACGAATTTAACGTAAGAATGTAAGTATTGTATTGCGTTAAAACTTGATCGGCTACCTGCGCATAAAACAGTTTTCCCCTGAAGTGGGAGAAGAGAGCAACGGCTGTGGGGAAGTTAGCGGGGATTTTAGCGGCGGAGGAATTCCAGCAGAATCTCCCCAGCCCCGCCTTTTTACGTCTGAGTGAGTGTCGCCTGCCGGGCCCCAGAATGCAACAGGTCTGTCGTGGGAATGAAGCGGATTATTGGAGCATGATAATGGGATGAGCAGGAAGTTCGGAGGGGCCTCATCCCAGAGTTCACCTCCGACCCTGGAGGTTCGTGCTTCTGACGGCGAAGGTACATCCCAGAAAAAAACTTACTTAGAGTACTTAACAGTATTATCATGTGTAATATTACTTAGAGTACTTCACAGTATTATTATCATGTGTAATATTACTTAGAGTACTTCACAGTATTATTGTTTAACAGTATTTTATGATGAAGCTCGCCGTCATGCTGTTTTTTGTCGGCACTGGTTACATTTACCTTTCGTACACTTTATTTTCTCGTGTATTTATTCTACTTTTCTTGTACTCACATACTGTATTTGTTGTTACTGTAATATTGAGAATTCTTCAGGATCAATAAAGTTTCATCTTGTCTTTTATTTCCACCAGTCGATTCATATAATTGGACTAAATCGGACCAACAGTTGAGAAATTAGGACCTGGAAACTGTGATTTTTGGAGATAAAACTCCCCCTAGTGGTGGAAATATGCAAGTGACCTTTCTCAAAAAAAAAAAAAAGAAATTGTAAAAATCAATCCTCTCAGTGAGATCAACGGAGGAATAAAATAGTTGTGGCGTTAACGTGAAGGCACCAGCGGTGGACGCGTCAGCAGCGATCAATCCATAATATTCCCGAAGTCTTCACATTTAAGACGGCGGTCGTGGGTCACGTTCTACAGGCGGAGTCTTCCTCACGTCCGCTGATTGTTTTCTGTAAACATTCTGCTGCAGTGAGAGATGATTTCAACACCACCGGACCGGACCGCTGGTGTTGAAGGTGAGTGGAGAAGGTCACCCCTGAAGCCGCCATGACACCCGGCAGGGACAATGTCCTTCAGAGGGGAGTGAATGAACGCTGGGGCCCTCCCTCCTCTTCTTCTTCTCGCTCCTCTTCTTCCCCTCCCTCTAGAGGAACTGTTTTAGGGAGGAGAACGGAGGGAAGCCGTTCCTGTCATTCATGCACTCGGTGACACGCGGCTGCAGACCGGAGTGGGGGTGGGAGGAGGGGAAGGACGACGGCGGCGGCGGCGGCGGGGTTAATGGAGGGAAGTCCTAAATGGCTGCTGTGGGTCTGCGTCCGTTTTTCCGCGTGGGGGGATAGAGGGACGTCACGCTGGAGTACGTCATGCAGTCAGCAGACATGGGAGAGAGCGCTGACGTAATGGAGCTGCTTGCAGGGTTGGTGAGGGGGGGAGGGGGGGGAGTGAGGGGGGGGGTCTTTGTCTGACCAGCAGTTAAACATTCCGAGAGAAACTCTCATCTGGACATCTGAGGCAGGATGGAGGGACGACGAAACCCGTCACTGGTTCTGTGTTCCACCCGCTCCTGTAGTGGTTAATAACACTGATCACCTGGTTACCATGGTTACACGTCAGGGGGTGGGACATATCCGCCAGCAGGTTGAACAGTTTGTCCTTAGGTTGATGCTGGACGTAGGAAAAATGGACCGGCGACTGGGTCAGCATCTCCGGAACTGCATTTCTTGTTGGGTGTTCCTGCTCTGCAGGGGTTAGGACCCTGGTGGTCTAAGGAAGGACCGCCCATAGACGCCTGAGGCTCATGTTGGGGGGGGGTTAAGACTAGCCCATGTAGTCTGATCCCAGAGAAGATCCACTGTGGCAGAAACTTCTGGGTAATTCATGCAGGTTCTGATGGAAAAGGTGTCAGAGCACACAGTGACATCACAGTGACATCACAGATGTCACTGATGAAGGAAGAAGAAGACACTGAAGGCTGTGAAGAAGAGCAGAGGTCTCGGTCCAGAAGGTTCTGCAGAAGAGGCGTTTATAAAATAGCTGACACAGGTTGCATCTCCTTGACTTTGATAGGACGGCAGAACTTGTTCGGTCCAGATCTTCTCCACCCTGATATGCAGATAGGAGATCTTTTATACACCACCCGTTAGGACCCCCCCAAAAACGTCGGGGACCAACCGAAAGTCCCTCATGTTAACCCAATAACTCATAAACTATTTCATGGATCATTTACAACTCTCTTACCCCCACAGATCTCAGTGAGAGGAACAACTGGATTGAATGTGGGAGAAAAGGCAGTCGCACATTTCCACCACTAGGGGGAGATTTCTCTCTAAAATCACAGGTTTCAGGCCATAATTTCTCAACCGTTGGTCCGATTCAGTCCAAATTCGGTGCGAACGAATCGACCCGAGGAGATCAAACTTTTTTTTATTTCATACTTAACTCTAATAATTCATTCTTCTTCTTCTTCTGCTGCGTTCATTTTGAAAAGTTACCCCTCCAACTACAGCGTTGGTAAACGAGCTGTTGTGGATTCGTACGCATGACTCCTGTTTTTGCAGAGTTCATCTAAATCCTGCGTTTACTGAAAGGTAATAAACGGTAGAGTTAAGATTTAAAAACGGCGTTTTCACTGCGTTGTTGTCTGAACGTGAAACTTTTCGAAAACTTTTTTTTTTTTTTTTTTTTTATAAAAAAAAAAAAATCGTTGTCGTGGAAACAGGAACTAAACGACCTGCAGCGCCGGGAACGCCGAGAAGCTCGAGAGTGGGGGGATTTTTATCCAGCGATGGTTTCGAGCCACCCTTTCAGAGTCCCAGCATGTGTTTGTATGCTTTGTTGCTATGGGTGGGAGGAGAGGGGGGGGTGTTGCCGGGGGGAGGGTCGGTCTGCCTCCTCCCTGCTAAGCTGTTGGGTTTTGGACCTGGAAACCTGCTTCCAAACCCGTCAGCCTGCATCTGATGCGGCATGAGATGCGGGCGGGAGAGGGACGATGACATCGCTCTGCGGCTCGCTGCACGTACACCTCTGGGTGCCATGGCGGCTTGCAGGACGTGCTCGCCGAGGAGGCGACTTCCTGCTTCAGCTCACGCTCTGCCCCCTCCTCCGCTCTCTCTCGCTTTCTGCCGCCCCCTCCTCTCATCTTCCTCTCCTTCGCGGCTCGGCCAATCGGAGCTCTAGGTGGGGGCAGGGCGAAGCAGAGCCACCATTCCAGAGCTAACAGGGGAGCAGGCGGCTCGGTGGGAGGAGCCTCGGTGAAACCCAACCTCTGTCAGTTGTATGGTTGAAATGTGTGTGTGTGTCAGTGTGTGTGTGTCAGTGTGTGTGTGTGTGGTGTACGCAGACTAGCAAGCACGACCGCCGCTCCACTCTTGTTCCAGCAGAGTTCTTCTTCATAACCTTGCCTCGGAGCCACAGAGCTGATCTCAGGCCCTTCTGCTCTTCTTCTCGCCCAGGATACAGCAGGATCGGCTTAAGGGGGGGAACAGGACAGGACGATAGAGGACAGACCGGACCGGAACCACAGCCTTCTTGACTTTGCTGACAGCTCCGGGCGGACGTGCAGGCAGGATGATAGCGGCCCAGCTTCTGGCCTACTACTTCACAGAGTTGAAGGATGATCAGCTCAAGAAGGTGAGTCCTGCTGCATCGGGCGGTTTGTGTGGCGTGGCAGCAGCAGGGAATGCCGGTCGGCGGCTTCCGCATGTGGGTTCTGAGCCTCGGGCCGGGAGAGGAGGAGGAGGAGGAGGAGGAGGATGCAGCATTTCTAGTGGCCATGATGATTTCTGAATTGGATCGGTCCTGGAGGTGTCCTTGAGAGGGGCTGTGGTCCGCAGAGACCCTCCTGCGTACGGAGAGCCCGGTTTGCCCGGGCGTCTGGAGTACACAGGTGTCTGTGAGAGGGGGGCTGATGGGAAATGGCGTGAGCTCTTATCTCTGGTGGGGACGCATCGACCCCGGCATCGGTGAAACCGGAGACGGAGACGAGGCCGGTGCGTCTCATGGGTTCTGTAGAACCGATCCGCCGGATGTGATGACAGACCCAGGCAGGAGTCAGACGAGGTGCAGGCGCTGGGATTTATGATGTCATGCGTGATGTAATAGTGCGGTGCGTAGGTCGGTGGAGTTTCCCTCTGAGGACCAGAGTCATCAGACATCCTGGACAGAACTGACCGGATAAATGAGGATTAACTGATTTATTCTTGGTTCTACCTTTTTTTTTACTCATGAAACATATTTATTACATATGTATATATATATATATATGTATATATATATACATATATTTGGTTCTTTCTATGCAGGATGTGGATTAACCGTAGAAGAACCGTTCAGTTTTCAGTTTTCAGAGGGGGGCTATCGGTCAGCTGCAGGTGAAGTTGGTGAATCAGTCAAATCAACCCCGATCCGAAGGTCGGCGGTTCAAGCCCCAGCAGTCTACATGTCGAAGGGTCCCTGAGCAAGACCCCGAACCCCAATCAGCTCCTCGTGTAAATGGTCTGTGCTTAAACAGCGCTTTTTCTAGCCATTGGGAGCAACTTGGGGGTTCAGTATCTCGCTCAAGGACACTTTGACATTTGGACCGCAGTGGCCAGGGATCGAACCACCGACCTTCAGATAATTGGTCCACCGCTCTGCCAACTGAGCCACAGCTGGCCACAAGTGGGCGCTGCAGATAGTCCCCCGCTGCTCTTCAGGGACGGGTTTAAGGCAGAGAAGCAATTTTTCTACGTTTTACAACTCGTATGGACTTCTTGTTCCTTCGCTGTTGGGTTTGGTGGACGGTCGTTAGTTTGGACTGGTGGTTGGATGGTTTGCTGGATGGCTACTTGGTTGGTGGCTGGTTGGCCAGTTGGTTGTTGGGTTGATTGTCTGGGTAATTGGCTGGATGGTTGGTTTACTGGTTGGTTGGTTTACTGGTTGGTTGCCTTTTGGCCGGTTGGCCAATTGGTTTGGGTGGTTGATTGGCCACATCCACCCGGATGGATGTCTTCAGAACATTGTGGAGGACTGGGGCGCGGGCATTAAGTTTCGGTACCGATCTGTATGAAAGGAATTGAAAGAAAACACAAAATGAGACGCCGTCTGAAAAGGTCACAACCGGATTTGGGCAGATTTGGGATTTGTATTGTGCAATGAAACCTTCCAGAACCACCCTTTGTGCCGGGCTCATCGGATTTAGGAGCTTGTAAAATGTATAAAGGAGCCAAAACGGCGCCAGGAATCCCTCCGTCACGCAAACAAACAGGGTCGGATCAAAGAGACGTCTCCCGGTCTTGGTTCTGTTCTGGATTCATATTCAAACAGCACCAGAGTTTGAGTTGAAGTGGACAATCCTGTTCAGGTCGGCCCCACTCATTTGGTGGGGGGGGTCCTGGTTCTGCACTAACAGAGGGAGCGAACCAAAGTCTTTCTGAAGTCACCAATTAATATGAGGGGAACCGGAAAATGCAAGAAAGTTCTGCTGAGTGTCCTGTTCTGAAACTGTTCTGTCAGACGGCCGGTAAAGGTTAGAGAGGAGGGCGGCGAGTGAGTAATCTGGGAGAATCTCCTGTCATACCAGAACTGATCTCCGCTCTATTACTTTACTAGAGTGTGTTTGAGGCTAATTATAGGAGCCTGATGAGAAACTGACGTTCGGACCGGGTCACTGTCACGGCACACAAACGGATTTCTTGACCCGCGGTGCCACGAGGCGTGTGGTTGTCTGAGTGAAAACTGCACAATCGTTCTACTTTAAAAACAACTAAACAAACAAAAACAACGAAAACGAGTAAACAAACTCGATACGGTAAATAATTATGGGATGGAATATTTTATGAGTCAATAAAGTTCAACGGGAAAACGAGAATTAAGCTGCACGTTTTCACGATTTTATATAGGAACAAAAAAAAAACAGAAATGAACTTAACTTAAAAATAATGAAATATCATTTTGACATATTTATCAAATAAGTTTTTTTTTTTTTTAAGTGTTTAAAAACATGTTCGACTAACTAATACGTAATTAAATGCTAAATTTAAAGTGTGTAAGATATTCAATTATTACATAAAATATACCTGTATAGAATGTACAATAATATACATATTATTCATAATTATGTATTACATACAATATCTAGTATACTACACATTTTGAAAAAAAAAAAATTTGATTATATAAAATAAACTGTTTGAAATTATATCATATGGGTTTTTTTTTAAATATATAAATAATAATTTACACACTGTTTTATATATTTCCATTTTTTTTTTTTACGAAAATATGAACAACAAAGAATAAAATATTTTTAATAACTCGTATTTTGCGTTAAAAAATGAATTAAAACATAACGATAGTATAATAAATCACATATAATTCAGAAAAATAAAATATTTATGTAATTATGATATATATAGTATTATAAATATATAATATAATATATAAATACGTATATATTATTTTTCTCCATTTTAATTTATTTAGAAAACATATTAAAATAATGGAATAATTAAGAAATAAATGAAGTGAATACTATCAAGGAAATTGTCTTTACACGACTAAATTAACTCCACTGTTTCTATAACTTGATGTAACTTGTAACTTGATGTAACTTGTAACTTGATGTAACTTGTAACTTGATGTAACTTGATGTAACTTGTAACTTGATGTAACTTGTAACTTGATGTAACTTGTAACTTGATGTAACTTGATGTAACTTGTAACTTGATGTAACTTGATGTAACTTGTAACTTGATGTAACTTGTAGTTACATCGATTACATCGATGTTACAGCAGTATAAAACTTATTCTGCAGTCGTGTTCTCTTGTTCCTGTAGCTTCCTGGCGGCGTTCCGTTTTATCAGTCAGGCGGTCTATTGACTTCCTCCATCCCCCGCAACGCTTTTCTTTCAATCAGATAAGAGAAGCCGCTCCTGTTTACCGAAGCAGACAATGAAAGAGGAGGAGGAGGAGGAGGAAGACTTCTTCTATCTAGAGGGTTCAAACTGGACCCTCAGTTTAGAAGACCAGCTTCAGAAGCAGGAAGCAGGAGTAGCACACTATGCCAGAATCAAAAGAAATTCCAGAAGGTGATCATCACCATCAGTCTGGGAAGGGTTACTAAGTTGTGTCTGAGGTTCTGGGACTCCACAGAACCTCAGTTAGATACATCATCTACACATGGAGAAGACCTGGGACAATACAGAACCTTCACAGAGGTGGACCACCTTCCAGAATTCTTCTTAGGGCAGGTTTGAAGGTTCATTCAGGAAGTCACAGAAGATCAAAAGTAAACATCAGAGGAACTGTCGCCCGCTCTCAACTGACTAAAGGTCAGAGGTCGTCACTACACTAGAGTGGTGAGGAGAAAGACCGTGCTGACCCAGAAGAACATTCAGGGTCGTCTGAATTACCCACAACACACCTTGATGACCCTCAGTGCTTCTGGGAGGATCTTCTCTGGACTGATGAGTGGAAGTTGAGCTGTTAGAAGAAGGAGGTCCGGATCCATCTGGTGGAAACCAAACACAGCGTTCCCCCAGTAGAACATCGGACCTACGGTCAAACACTGAGGTGGAAGTGGAACGTTGTGGAGATGTTCTGCTGCTTCAGGACCAGGACGACTCGCCATCATGGAGGGGAACCTGAATTCTGGTCTCTAACAGAAGATTCTGAGGGAGAATGTCGGGTCATCAGTTAGTAAATCCATCTCTGAGTGTCTCCTAGTCAAAGTGTGGACCTGAACCCAGTGTGCATCTCTTGGTTATAATGATTTGGCATGTTCTCTGCTCCTCTCCCCAGATTGATAAGTACTTGTACTCCATGCGTTTCTCGGACGAGACCCTGAAGGACATCATGTACCGGTTCCGCAGGGAGCTGGAGAACGGACTCTGCCGCGACACCAACCCCACCGCCACCGTCAAGATGCTGCCCACCTTCGTCAGGTCCATCCCCGACGGCTCAGGTAGAGCTCCCACTGAGAAACAGAACCTGGACCCCCCTTCTTTTTTTTTGTTATAAATCTGTAGAATTTACGGTACAATTCTAACTGAAGTTCGCAGAACAGCATAATCTTGACGATGAGCGTAGATCTGCTCCCGGTAGAAGAACCGGAGTGAATTCTTGAGTCGCTCCCTTCAGACGCTACTTTTCAACTTGGGTGAAAAAAAAACATCTTCGGGTTCTGGGATGGACGAGAGATTCTCCACAGGTCCGGGTTAGTTAGTAGGATATTCATGAGGAGGGGGAGGGGCTTCTGAGAGCTGTGTGACGTCCTGAGTCACGGCGGTGACGGGAGGAAACGGCAGAAAGAAATGTCGTTCCTCACGTGACGTGATTCCAGAGGAGTCAAAAGGATTTCTGTCGGTAGAGTCAGTCAGTGAGAACACAGCCGTCAGAGTCCAGGCTGTCACCACGGAAACGAAGAAGAGTGATGGATTTTGTTGATTGATGGAAGGCAAGAGTTGGATAGAGGGTGAGAGCGAACGAGAGAGAGAGAGAGGTATAGATATAGAGAGAGAGGGAGAGATGTGTATCTATAGAGAGAAAGAGAGCGAGAGAGCGAGAGAGAGAGAGAGGTATAGATATAGAGAGAGAGGGAGAGATGTGTATCTACAGAGAGAGAGCTAACGAGAGAGCGAGAGAGAGAGATAGATGTATAGATATAGAGGACTAGATATAGAGATAAAGGGACAGATATGAATATATATAGCGAGAGAGAGCTAGCGAGAGAGAGCTAGCGAGGGAGAGCTAGCGAGAGAGGGCTAGCGAGAGAGGGCTAGCGAGAGAGAGCTAGCGAGAGAGAGCTAGCTAGCTAGCGAGAGAGAGAGAGAGAGAGAGAGAGAGAGAGAGAGGTATAGATATAGAGTTGAAGACTAGATATAGAGATATAGGGACAGATATGTGTCTAAAGAGAGAGAGAGAGCTAGCGAGAGAGAGGCAGAGGTATGGAGATTGAGGACTAGAAAAAGAGGTATTGAGCTAGTTAGAGAGATAGAGGGATACATATAGAGATAGAGGAAGAGAACTAGGGAGAGAGATAGAGGGATACATATAGAGATAGAGGGAGAGAACTAGGGAGAGAGATAGAGGGATACATATAGAGATAGAGGGAGAGCTAGAATGCTGGATGTGGACATAGAGGGACAGAGCTAGATGTATATAGATAGAGGTAGAGGACCAGAGATAGAGGGATGGACATGGAGATAGAGGACTATATATGTAGATAGAGGGACAGAGATAGAGGAATAGATATGTAGATAGAGGGACAGAAATAGAGGACTAGCTATAGAGATAGTGGACTAGAAAAAGAGGGAGTGAGCTAGTTAGAGATAGAGGTATATACTGTATATAGAGATAGAGGAAGAAAACTAGCGAGAGAGATAGAGGGATGGACATGGAGATAGAGGACTAGATATACAGATAGAGGGACTGAGATAGAGGGGTGGAGGGAGAGAGCTGCTAACGGCCTTCATCCTGTCAGGTGGAGTCTGAGGGTCACAGGGTTCTGTTTGAATATTCTGCTGGAGGTTAAATATTAGTGGTATACTGAATGGACGGCCACTCCTTTAACACTGACGTCAGCTCTGGAAGTGAAGGACACTCTGTCTCCGTGGAAACTTTCTGAATATCTCCCTTTATGCTCTGGCTCTTATATTCCTCACCAGAGGAGGCCGGTGCTCCTCTACATATATATTTTTTTAAAAAAGCATCATCTCAGCAACAATTACAAACTATTTTAGGAAACTGAGATTATGCTACAGGACAGCAAGGTGAAAGGCAGTCTATGTGAAGTGCAGAGGCTGGATTTAAGGTATTTTAATACGATTATTTGTCTTCGTGCTGATCTGCTATCGGCCCGAAAAATACGGTTCTGCTGCCTGATGGATCCGGTTTACATCCATGGGCTGATGTGGGGAAGTCTTCAGGCCCGTTCTGGGACAGAAGCGTCTTTGTGCTGTTCCCTGGATTTGGACTCAGTAGATCAGGATTGTTTGAGCTCCAGCTGCTAAATCTCATTGTTCTAGAGTTCAGGATTTAGTGAGACTAGGTAATTACACACATTCAGACTTTTACGTCATTAATTCATATAAATCCTTTTAGCCAGTGAATATTCTGGATTTGAAGTCTTACTGGTGGACTCAGAACCTTTGGCTGGTCCCGTCAGTGATTCAGACTCCTGATGTTACAGAGCAGCAGATTCAGGTAAAGGTCCGCTGTGGACCATCTAGCGACATCTAGTGGTCCAGCAGCAGAATGCATGAGTTTATGGTCCAGTACAAAACCTGAAGGCTCTCTGTTGGAGGGTTTGCTAACTAGCATAGCTTCTCCCCGTTGCTAACTGGTGCCAGCACACACACATAACACCAGCCTGGACATTCTGCGGTCCGGGCCCGTCTCACGTCTTCAGTCACGTTATAAATAGCCGCAGGTTCAAACATCTACGGGATCTCAGAGGGATCAGGAGAAGGGCAGAGGTGCATCGTGGGTAAAGCTGATGTACATTTCTAAAGCAGCGACAGACGGAATCAGACTTTCCCTCCTGTCTGTCCGATCCGTCCTGATGGACAGTAAGTCCATGAAGTCACGGCTGAGTCTCGGTTCTGATCCGCTAATAAATACAAAACAACTCTCTCAGAATATTTTACGTACGTAGGGCTCTAGTGTCTAACTTTACTTTATACATGTTTAAAACCCACCATCCATCAGGACGGAGACGCAGCAGCTTTCTCTGATGTCCCGGTGGGACAGAGACAGTAGAACATCAAAGCAAACTCTGGTTTCTTCATACAGACACTAGAGCCACGTCATTACATCACAGAGTCACTAGAGCCACATCATTACATCATAGAGAAACTAGAGCCACATCATTACATCACAGAGGCACTATAGCCACATCATTACATCACAGAGGCACTAGAGCCACGTCATTACATCACAGAGTCACACCGTTTTGTCAGATGCATTAGAGCCACGCTATGACATCACAGATGCATTAAAGCGAACACATTACATCAGAGAGAAACTAAAGCTACATTGTTACGTCACAGAGGCACTACAGCCACGTTGTTATGTTACAGGTGCACTAGAGTCAAGCCCTCACGTTGCAGAGGCACTCGAGCCACGTCATTATCTTACAGGGGTACTAGAGCCACGTCATTATCTTACAGGGTCACTAGAGCCACGTCATTATCTTACAGGGTCACTAGAGCCACGTCATTATCTTACAGGGTCACTAGAGCCATGTCATTATCTTACAGGGGCACTAGAGCCATGTCATTATGTCAGACACTAGAGTTGCGCCATTACATCACAGAAGCACTCGAGACACATCATCATGTCAAAGAGAAACTAGAGCCACGTCATTATGACACAGGTGCACTAGAGTCACTCTGTTACGTCACAGAGGCACTCGAGCCCCATCATTATGTTACATAGGCACCAGAGCCACGTCGTTGTGTCAGAGGAACTGGAACCACATCATCATGTCACAGAGGCATACAGAGGGACTGGAGTGACAGAATTACGTCATAGAGTCATGTGACTATGTCTCAGAGGCACTAGAGCCACTTTGTGGTACAGGGGACTGCGGAGCTGCAAGTCTTGTAGGGTCTTCCTGGTGTGCAGCGGTTAGTTCCTTCTCGCGGTCAAAGAAGGATTGTTGATTCAAGTGAGGAGCGAAAGATTGTCCATTTCCAAAGAACCACTCTAGCTGTAAATATTAAAGCTGGTTCTGGTGGAAAGGTGTCAGAACACAGATCCGCCTCTCTACCTCAGAAATGTTTTGAGAGCAACGGTTGGACCCACAGAATATCCAGAAGGTGGTTTTAATGTTATGGCTGATCCGGGTATATTTTCATCAGCGTATGCATCAGGACATAGACTGAGGTCCGGTGGGTCAGACCCGTGATCTGCAGCACATCACCGACACCTCCGTACATGGAACCTGGTCACTTCTCATTCCAGTCGGGTCAAGGAGACAAACGCGGAGACGTCACCGTGGCACTAAATGAGGAATATTGTTCTGGCGGGACGTCCCGGCCGTTTCCCTTAAACGGTCACAGGGTAACCGTTAAAATTCCTGTAACCGTTAAAATGAACGGCTGGACACGATTCTGAAGAATCCGGATGGACATTCTTGTTACGTCTGTACAGAGATGAGTAATAGTCCGACTACAAAGTAGTAGAACTTTTACAGCATGTTATAATCTGTAGTTTATTTTCATTTTTTTAATAAAGGCGGAATTCAGTAAAATTGCGTCTCAGTTTGGAATAAACAAAATCAAACCAACTTTAAATAAAATGAGGACGATTTTCAGCGATTGGGTTTCTCTGCTGAGCCGAGACTCAGCCGACTGGTGTCTCTGTTCCATTAATGGATCAGAACTAAACTCCGTCTTTAATAATAAGGCTGTGGTGTTTAGTTAGTGTCTCTCCGACGTTTCCCTCATCCGGCTTTTAGTGTCTGAAGAATTCAGGTTCTGGTTTCTCTCATCATCAAATCTTATTTATTATTTCTAGGTTTGTGTCTTGGGTTTTATCTCATCAAATGTCCCCTATGTATCATAATCATTTCACAATGTCATCATGTCACAGAGGCACTAGAGCCACGTCATTACATCAGAGGCACTATAGCCTTGTCATTATACTACAGAGGCATTAGAGCCTTGTCATTATACTACAGAGGCACTAGAGCCTTGTCATTACATCAGAGCCTTTTCATTTCAACACAGAGGCACTAGAGCCTGGTCATTACATCAGAGGCATTAGAGCCTTGTCATTATACTACAGAGTCACTAGAGCCTTGTCATTACATCAGAGGCATTAGAGCCTTTTCATTTCAACACAGAGGCACTAGAGCCTTGTCATTACATCAGAGGCACTAGAGCCTTGTCATTATACTACAGAGTCACTAGAGCCTTGTCATTACATCAGAGGCATTAGAGCCTTTTCATTTCAACACAGAGGCACTAGAGCCTTGTCATTACATCAGAGGCACTAGAGCCTTGTCATTCTACTACAGAGTCACTAGAGCCTTGTCATTACATCAGAGGCATTAGAGCCTTGTCATTACATCAGAGGCACTAGAGCCTTGTCATTCTACTACAGAGGCACTATAGCCTTGTCATTACATCAGAGGCAGTAGAGGCTTTTCATTACATCAAAGAGGCACTAGAGCCAATAACCCCCTGGTCATATGAAGCTTGTACTAGATTAAGTATATAATACAGTTTATTCCTCATAGAATCTAAACAGCAGACTTAAAAATAAAAAAAGAACAGAATCTCAGAAATGACTGTTTTTGATGTCCGTCTTCTTACTCCGACAGAAAAGGGGGACTTCATCGCTCTGGATCTCGGGGGCTCAAACTTTCGGATCCTCCGCGTTAAAGTGACACACGACAAGAAGCAGCCGGTTCAGATGGAGAGCCAGGTCTACGAAACCCCTGATGACATCATCCACGGCAATGGGTCGCGGGTAAACACAAATATATACCGTCTTCGTTACGTAGAGTCCAAACCTTTAGTACCCCAAAGTTTTATGATAAAACGCTGAGTCTGAGTCAGCAGGACTCAGACCCATCTGGATGCTAATTTGCATTTGTTGCGCAACTAGCACAACAACTGATGTGCAACTGATCCAGTGGAAGACCGATGAAATGTGAATAAAGCTCCTCCTACTGGGCAGAGACGGCTGCTCTGGGATCAAAATCCCATTTTTGACACATTTTGGGTCGACAGGCTGTCAAATTGGTCCAAATTCAAAAGTCCTCCTGGTTCTGTCCTCCTGGTTCTGTCCTCCTGGTTCTGTCCTCCTGGTTCTGTCTTCCTGGTTCTGTCCTCCTGGTTCTGTCCCACAAAAACTGGGTTTAATGACATGAACTTTTCTACCAAATGTGATGCAGCAGTTATCAGAGAGTCTCGAGGGAAATTCATTGTTTTGTTTTTAATGATGTGAGGAGGGAATGTTTTTTTTGTTTTGTTTTTTTCTTTAAACACAGTTTAGATAAATAAAACTTTATTAAACCCAAAAAGGGGAAATTTAGTCGTGGCGGCAGCTCCAACATACAGGTATTCTAAAGGTGACTAAGACTATATGATAGGACTAATAATGACAACATACTATATAATAGGACTAAGAATGAAGACAAACTATATAATAGGACTAAGAATGAAGACAAACTATATAATAGGACTAAAACTAGGAAATACTATATAATAGGACTAATAATGAAGACATACTATATAATAGGACTAATAATGAAGACATACTATATAATAGGACTTATAATGACAAAAAAACTATATAATAGGACTAATAATGAAGACAAACTATATAATAGGACTAAGAATGAAGACAGACTATATAATAGGACTAAGAATAAAGACAAACTATATAATAGGACTAAAACTAGGAAATACTATATAATAGGACTAAAAATGAAGACAAACTATATAATAGGACTAAGAATGAAGACAAACTATATAATAGGACTAAAACTAGGAAATACTATATAATAGGACTAATAATGAAGACATACTATATAATAGGACTAATAATGAAGACATACTATATAATAGGACTTATAATGACAAAAAAACTATATAATAGGACTAATAATGAAGACAAACTATATAATAGGACTAAGAATGAAGACAGACTATATAATAGGACTAAGAATGAAGACAAACTATATAATAGGACTAAAACTAGGAAATACTATATAATAGGACTAAAAATTAAGACAAACTATATAATAGGACTAA
>VRLP01004922.1:0-42733 GCA_009660295.1 Lophius piscatorius | reverse complement strand
TTCGTGTTTTACTTTAATACTTCGTGTTTTACTTTAATACTTCGTGTTTTACTTTAATACTTCGTGTTTTACTCACTAGGAGGGGAACATTTTACGAAAAACACAGTAGACATTATTTCACATTTAATTTGAGGAGGTCATTCATGGGGTTTGCTCGTACAATGCAGGGGGCTGGGGGCTTTTTGTGGATACAACTTTGGACCCTAACCCTTTTTTTTCTGAGCCTAACCCTAAACCGGATTGAAAGCAGGCGAACCCTGGGACAACATGCCGACCCCACACAGAACCGCTCTGAGGTGGACTTGAACCCAGAACCGACCTGCTGTGGGACAACGGCACCACCAAGGACCCAGATCCAGCAAACACAAGATCTCCTCTGTGGACAGATTCCAGCTTCGAAAACGACTCTGGTTTGAATTCTCCGTTTTCAGACTGCAGACTTTCAAAGACTTTGTGTGAAGAGATGAAAGTGTGAGGGAACAACAGGACGGCGAAGCAGCGGATGAGCAACAACCTCCATCACCGCTAAATTATTCAGTAATTAGGTATGAAAGAACAGCTGGAGATTCAGACATTTAAAGGAAAATGTTTGAAAACAAGGATGAGAGATGGTGATGAGTTAGTCGGCAGAGACTAAATGGGTGTTTACATCCTGGATGAGCGCCCTGTTCTAGAGACGGACGCTCGCCGCCGCCTCTTCTCCTCCACCTCCTTCCTCCTCATTGGATTCAGAACGTGAATAAATGTTACCGGCCCCCCAAACGTCTGCTTTAACCTGGTCAGCCACAAACGCGTCTATTAAACCCTGTTGATTTGTAGCAGAGCGGCGGGGGCTCCTGCACAAACAGTGAATAAATGAAATGGAGGCTGATGCAGTCGGCAGCACCGCTGTGAAACCGAATCCACCAGACGGGTCTCCAGTTCGGGGAGAGGGCATGAAAACAGGAAAATGGATGATTATAGAGAAGGCGAATTACATTAGTGTATCGAATTAAAGAGACGTCTGGTATATCCAGCTGAGATAGAGGCCGAGCGCCGGGGAGGGAGGGGGGATGAAGATGAATGCAGAAGACAGGACAAAGACATTGTGTGAGAGACGCAGCAGAGGACGGATGAGGGAGAAGGAGAAGCACGAGGCTAAAAATACCTCCAACCGGATGACTTCCTTACTGTTGTCTGAAATAAAGCTCTGAGCTTCTTTCTGTTGTTTCATTATTCTCTGGGTTTTGTGCACCGGGTGTGTGTGTGTGTGTGTGTGTGTGTGTGTGTGTGTGTGTGTGTGTGTGTGTGTTAGACGAGGGTTACTGGTTACCGGAGAACAACAAAGCGCCCAGTCGACCCACTGAGAGCAGATTAAGGCAAACAACATTACGATGACATCACTAAGGACATCTAAGGCGTTCATGTCTTCTGATGCAATCACAAACTTCTCAAACTGTCTCCGTCCATTATCTGACATTCTAAACTTTTCAGCCGGACGGTTAGCTGAGTCCTAACAGAACCGACACAAACCGGACCGTCGTCCCAGCATCCCTCATTTAAGAAGAATTAATATTCTATTCTATCTCTTTATCACAAAATGAGTCCATGAAACCTACAAGGACGATGAAACCAAAGTATTACTCTTTCTTTCCAGAATCTTCTCACGGACCTCTGAGGGGTAGAAACTGATACTTCTTCATTTGATCATTTTCAGATTTCTTTCATTTCCTGATTTTTATGTCAGTTAACATATAACTTACTTTACTCAGTTTACCTGTTTAAGAGAAAGAAACACTGGACCAAATCAGTGAAATGTCCCTCATTCTTTATAGGGGTCATCTCTAAGGAAGGTGATCATCTAAAGAAGATGTTTGACTGTTTGTTGACTGTTTGTTGACTGTTTGTTGACTGTTTACTGTTGATTGTTGACTGTTGATTGTTTGTTTACTGTTTGTTGACTGTTTACTGTTGACTGTTTGTTGACTGTTTACTGTTGTTTGTTGACTGTTTGTTGACTGTTTACTGTGTTGAAGAAATCTTCTCTTGTCGTCTCTGTCACTCTGCTGTGAAGAAGTATTCACCCCCTCCCGGTTGTATATTTGTGTATTTAGTACACATCTCTAAAGAGTGGTGTTTTTCTTGTTGTGGTGTTTACGTGAGAGGAAGACTTTTCTGTAAATAGTAAGAGTTATAAAACATTCAGGGTCTAAGTGTTGTCAGTGGTAATACTTGAGTATTTATATTTACCTCAGAGTTTAAGTTCGGATCATGATTGTGACGAGAGTTTTTATTTTATTCACACGATCAGCTACACATCCTTTGGATTAGGTGGTCTTAACTCGTTTAACCGGTGCTGGTGGGTCCATGGACCGATGTGACCCAGGAAGTAGCAGACTTTTAAACAGGAAGTGACCTCAGAGGTGGTTTGGTTTGTTTACATGACTTTTCTTTGTTTTGGTTGTTTTGATGGTGTTCATGATAATGTTGTGTTAGATGTCATGTAGTTAGTTTGTGTGTTAATGTTTTATTTCACTCCCTCATGTGTTCATTCGGCGGGATCAGCTGCTTAAAGACCCCCGTGTTCCTATTTGGTCCAGTCAGCTGGTCTTCGGTTATTTGTTCCTCTGAGTTCTGCAGCATCCTTCACTTTACCAACGTTCATTTTGTTCTTTGTTTGGCCCGTTTGATTGAGTCAGAATCTGACCCTTTATTTCTGTGTTTTTTGGGGGGTTAGGTTAGAACTGGTCGTCTGTGTTTGACCTTTGAACCTTTGAACCTTTGAACCACATTGATATTTTATGTGAATGCAGAATAAATGAACCTATGACAGCGTGTATGACCTCCAGCGTCATGAACAGAACCGGCTGCTCTGTGCGCTGCCTAGTTCTCCACGAGATTCACGCCTCCATCCATGTTGTGCTTGTTGGAAGCAGCTGCCTGCACCACCCCTCCTGTTGGTGGTGTAGATTCCTGCTAATGCAGGTGTGATACCTGCGAGTGTTGAATACTGGAAGTTCTTCTGAGCGTGTGTCAGCTGGGATAGGATCCAGTCCCTGCGACCCTGATCTTACATGTCATGCATGTCATAAACACTCACTGCTGTGACTGAACGGTGTGAGAGGTGGAGGTGGGTGGAGGTTGGGTGGAGGTGGATGGGTGAAAACACTCTATCCTGACATCTTTTCTCGTCTTTCTGACGGGAAGCTCAGATCGAATCATCACATGTTTAATCACGAGAAACTCTGAGGGTCACATGTCAGTGTTTGTCCAGCGCCGGGCCGCAAAACAACAGCTGAAAGACGAAGAAGAGGATTTAATCATCATCATCAGGGTTCAGCCAATAAAAGAGGAAGAAGTAATTATATTTCTTTAATTCATTTTGTGACCCTCACCTTTACATATTTACATTTTCAACAAACCCAACAGTTTGGCGGATCAGCGCCGCGATGCTGGAACCTACGAGCAGCTTCACTGATGATGATGTTTATGGTCACAACCACGCCTGTTCATGAACATGTGACAGGAACGAAACATAATTAATGCTCCATATTATTTATAAACTAAAGTGTTTCCAAAACGTCTCCCAGCTGTCAGAACCTCCATTCCAGTAGAACCTTACATGAGGAGGACAGAGTCAGCGGGACGAGACGCGTGACGGCCCCTCGTGTTTGAGTCGGCGATACGGTTCCTCATTAACGTCCATGAGACGGCGCCGCAGCGGGGATCCTGATGAAGAGCGCTCCGGCACGAAAAAAAACACATCGTTAAATTAAACTTGGCTCCACTTTTGTTGCAGTGCAACGCAGTCGTCCGTCATCACGCCGCATCGACCGGCCAATTATTTCTGTGCCGGCGAACATTCCTACGGTATAATTCTGCTTTTTACAAACACGGACCTCCGTGCGGCCCGAGACGCGTGACACGCCCCTAAAGCTGGGATCCTTCCAATCTGTCCTCAAATTCAGCTTCAAAAGGTTTTTGTGACGGGAAGAAGAACTTCACTTCCTCCATGTGACGCTGTTGAGGTGTGGAGCTTTAAGGCACCACGAACAGAACCACCTGCTGGTGCTCCGCTCTGAAGCACCACCTTCGTCTTCAGAGTGGACATCACAGAGGAGCAGGAGGAGGAAGAGGAGGCTGAGCAGTGAGTGAGGAGCGAGGTTGGCGGGGCGCCCCTGAAGTCTGCATATGTGGCGTCCGTGAGCGAGACCCTGAATAGAAAAGTATAGATTATTTATGTTTGACTAAAGACAGTGACGAACTAACTTCTTTAATCCTAAACTTTTAGTTTCCACGTTAGCGCTGTGAAGTAGAACCACGGACTAGCCTCTGTCTCGTATGTTACCTTACTTATTCTACTTGTTTATCGTTGTTGTTCTCCTGGATCAGCTGTTCTTATCGTAGAGCCGCGGCATTTCAGAGGCGCGTTAGCCGTTAGCTTGTAACCGTAGCATCGAACCCCTCAGCTGTCAGTATAAAAAGACTTTTGTACAGGTGTGTCTGTTTACAGCCAACATGCCGTAGATTTGTCCCGTCATTATCAAAATGGACCACTGGCGTAGCAGCCATTTATTACTATCAGAACCAGCTGTGGCACCGTTACTTTGGTGACGGTCTGTCAGCTCTCCAGGTAAGAAGTTCGTCTGCTGGATCCTCCAGCCCACTTTAAGGATTTCTCCATCCTGACGTGACATCATCGATGATGATATCCACTAAAAGTCAGAGATGATTAAATCATCCTTCGTCTTAACGCCATAACTCAAGAACGGATCAGGGATCGTTGTCATATTTTATATCCACATGGACCTCAGTGCGAGGAAGGACAGGAGGGATTTTGTGAGATGTGGGTTCTGACACCAGGGGGCGCTTTAACCCCCAAAAGCTTAAGGGCCATAATTTCACTATTTAGTCCGAAGTCTGTGCGGATGAATCTAACGTTAATAGTTTGTATTTATTTTTATTTGACTTCTGAACTATTGGCCTGATTTAATCCCAGTTTGAAGGACGTGAGGAGATTTATCCTTTATATCAAGATCAGCTCTCAGAGTTTCTCCGGTTTCTTTCTCGGGTTCGTCTCTGACAGGAGACATGAGGACAGACATTAAGAGGATCCGTTTTGAAGAAGAGTTTATGATGATGAAGGGTTACGGGAGAGCGGTTCTGATCCGCTGAGGCGAAACGTTTCTGCTGGTCCGATACATTTTTCTCAGTAGACCGCTCACTTAAGCAATATTTTATTCATTTGATTTCCCCCAAAATAATTTTGAGTTTAAATGTGGAGTCCAACAGAACCTGCACCGGAACATGAAGAACCCGAGAAGAAAAGAAAGAGGAGCGAAGAAACCAAATGTATAATCATCATTTATAGTTCTTAGTCATTTTCCTCAAACTCATTCCAAGTACAGGTCTCTGAGAAAGTAGAACCGACAGAATGACAGAACAAACACAGAACAGTTGAAACTGAGACTTATTGGATCTTTTCTCCTCGGGCTCGGTTCAGCCCAAACACACACCGGAGAATCGGATAAAACCCGCCGGAAACACGCACAACAAATAAATCTATCTCTGCCGTCATCATCAGCGCCGTCAGCCTCATTCCGGGTCTTTATTCTCCCTCATGCGGGTCAGAACTGAGGAGGAAGGCAGTGATCCTACCAGAATCCTCAGAACCGAGCCTCATGTCAGCCGGAGCGGTCCATGTCTGGAGCGGGTTTGGGCCTGTGGTCAGGTACTAGCGGTCCAGGACCAGTCATCTCAGGTTCGTATAAAAACTATATAGGAACACATGTAAAAACAGGAGGGATCAAATTATCCGACCCAAAAGAATTCCGATAAAATCTTCTACGTCTATCAACACTTAAAACACTTATTCTCCTTTTCTCCCTTTTCTAGCTTTTATTCCAAAACGGTTGAGGAGCAGTTCTAGTTGGCATCTTCTATACAACAGGCTATAAAACACCACTCCGGTCCAGAAGCACACTTAGATGTGGTGGTTCTGCAGAACAACATATGGACTGGAATAAGATAATTTTGCGTGCATGGCTCCCGACGTTCAGTTCCGGCCGTGTGAAAACCACGACCTCCTCCTTCCTGGCACAGCGGCGCCGTATTTTTTTAAAACAGGGTTTTTGAGGAGAGTCCGGTCCGTTTTCAGAATGTTCCACGGCTGGTTCCACGAGAACCCATCTAGGAATGGGTTTCCTCTGATCTCGGCGCCACCCGATTGTTTTCATGTTTCCTGACATACGAACCCAGATGTAGCTGCGCGCCTCTGCGTGCCAGAACCGAGGGGGTCGGATCACATGATCTCGGCCAAGGAGACGAGTCACAGATGGATTAATGCCGTTTGTTGTTTGTGTTGACATGTCGGATGTGTTCTCAGTCCGTTTCCCATCCTTGTCGTTCTGGACCGTAAAGAGTTTGGGTCCAAAGAGAGTTTGAGTTTTTTTCAGAAGAACTTTCAGAGCGCTGGAAAAGAAAGAGTAAATAATGTTCCTCCTGTTTTTAACTGTACACATGTTCACGTCCTGCTTTGTCCTTGCATGGATGCTTGTGTGGTTCTGGCAGAGCCCAGAGTTCTGACCATCACACGTAGTACTCCTTGTCCTTGTTCTTCTTGCCCTTGCTGGAGGTTTTTGCGGTGTTGACGGGTTTTTCCTTGACGATGGTTCCGTTGGACTGCGCCGAGTTGCTGATGTAGTTGCGGCTCTCGTCCACGTGGTACGAGCCTTCGTCCCGGTTCCGGTACTTGTACATGGCGTAGAGCAGGATGAGGATGCACAGCGCGGCCGCTGCTACGATGCCGACCACCATCCCCGTGGTGCTGCTGGACTCCCTGAAGACCTCCGACGTTCCCGGGTATGCTCCCGGTCCAGAACCAGTGGGATTGGCTGCAGGGGGGAGAGAGAGATTTATGACTCAATCATTATTACTATATTCGTGGTTCTGAATGAAAGCATCCGTGGATCAAATTGAAAGGTTTAATGGAACAATATTACAGAGGTCCGATTGGGTTTCCTGACCCGCCTAAGCAGCGCCAGCTGAGAGGAATCAAGACCCAACAGTTTCCTTCATTTCATCAACGATGATGAAGTGAGAGGCTTGATTTCTGCTGAACTGCAGATTCCTGCAAACATTGAATCAGAATCTTTGAGCCTTTGATGGTCCGATGCTAAAACAAGCCAAAAGTATCAGAACCAGCACCACAAAAAAGACGAGACATTCCTCAATGTCTCAGTGATTCTTAGAGACTAAATCTTTAACAACTGGCAGCTGCTGAGTCCAACGACGTCTTATTAAAACCCATCTCACTCTTCAGAACCAGAATCTCAGCTCTCTCGATAACTGCGGTTTTTTCATTACACCCGTCTAATCCGCTGCCCGTCAGCGCCTTCATCGCTGCAGAGCAGGGTTCTGATGACACCGGCTAGGCTGTGAACACGTCAGAGGTTTGCCTGGTTCTCAGAACCAGACGACGGATGTTGTGGAATCATGAAGAGGCTCGCCGCTCTAAAAGCAAACCCACGGTTCCGTCATGAATGAATGGACCACATTGACTTTGTTCTGGCGTGACTCCAGAACAAAATCTGTGAAAATGAATCTTTGAGAGAGAAACAAACCTTCAACCGACTCTGCAGATTCTGCCAAAGGATGTCCTCACGTCTGTTCTGAGCCGGCGCCATTCAGCGGGGCGACTCCTGAGGAGGCGTCTGGTACCGCCCAGTCATCCCGGCTCGTGTCTCTGGGTTTTTCTAACGCTCATCATTCCGTTACCGAGCGTTACAAGCTTTCATCACTAACATTGGGAGATGAAAAAATGTTCCGGGTCAGGAGGAAGCTGCGTCGGATTTGTGTTTACACTTGGCAGAGCCACACAAACAGTTTGTTGACACGCGGGTCCAAAACCCTGGTGTCGCTCCAGGCGTCGCTGAAAGAGTTTTTGCACCGGGAGCAGAAAATGTCTTCATGAGTTTTTGTTGAACAGACGGAGGATCGGGTCAGAACTTCATTTCCATTTACAATACTGAACAACATCTTTATGTGGATCATAGTTTTAGTTTTAGCAGCTAAATATAATAACTATGCGTAAACATCAGCTGTTCATCGGTTTTATCAGCAGAAGTTTATTCTTCCTCGCTGCAGCGACTGACTTTAAGTTTCAGCCGACTGTGAGACGGACAGTTTCTAGGCGTCTTCCTCAGGAAGTCCAAAGTTCTGGAAAGTCCTAGTTTCAAATATGAAAACCGTAAGAGTCATTATGAAGGTCGCGCCGAGGTGATCATCCTCTATTATCATCTTCATCATCATGATAGCAGTTCTGCAGCAGCGGTGACGGGTCGGACCTCAGGTTCAAGATTGTAGCATTTACACAGTCATACTAACATTTCATTAAATGTGTTATTAGTGCGGAACCACAAGAACATGAATGAGTGTCAGACGTGTGAAAACAGAGAGAGAGAGAGAGAGAGAGAGTGAGGGAGACTGAGAGAGAGACTGAAAGTGAGAGAGAGAGAGAGAGAGACAGTGAGTGAGAGAGAGACTGAGAGAGAGAGACAGAGAGAGAGTGAGTGAGAGAGAGAGAGAGACTGAGACTGAGAGAGAGACTGAGAGTGAGAGAGAGAGTGAGTGAGAGAGACAGATAGAGAGAGAGAGACGGAGCGAGAGAGAGAGACGGAGAAGGGAGAGAGAGAGAGTTGGGGATGATCCCACCAGAGAAGAGGGCGGTTCTGATCATCAGCAGGACCACTTCATGATCTTGATGCTGTCAAAGAAACGATCCAGTGTCTCTGATCGCCCCTCGTTGTTTCTCTCCTCTCCCGCTCCGTGTTGATGCTTCTACAGATGAAGTGGGTTTTGATTGCGTCCGTCTCTCAGCTTGAGTGACAGCTTGACGCCCTGACGAACATGCTTGCTTTAAATGGTGTAATATTATCTTTGACCCCCACGGATCGCAGGCGTGTCTATTTTAGGTGGATGGCACCGAACTCAAGTGATGGGCTGAAGTTCTGTAAACTGTGTGTCGGGACGGGAGACGCGGCTGCCACTCACTGACATGTTAGCTGCCGTCAGCGGCGCCTCGGCTCCAGCAGACAGTCAAGGACGGGAGGAGAGGACCGCTGGGGGACGGAGTGTGACTGAGCGTTGCAACAGATTAGCTCTGCTAGTGACGGCTCCACTTATCGTTGCAGACAGGTGTGAAGAATGGCCCCGCCTCCCGGCCTGAAGCCACCGGTGGACATGAGTCGTCTCTAGCGGGCCGTATCGTGGGCATGAACGCGGGCTGATTTCATATTTGTTACATTCATCCTTGGTTCGGGGTCAAAACGTTGAAGGTGGAGATACGTAGCGGGTTTACGGAGGAGGCAGCGTTCATGGGATGTGACACCAGAAGGTTGTAAAAGCGATCCGGGTCCGCTAACCGAGATCAACCGAAAGACATTTGGCCCAAATCATATTTTTTTCCCTCCAAAGTCTAACTTGATCTCCTGACAAAGAAATCTGAAGAGGGACCAACAGTTTGGTTCTGACGCCGCGTGTTTGGTCTTCAAAGATCAGCTCTCATTACGGGTCAGTAAGAGATCATCTCTCTGAATTCACCCACACGACTAACGAGGCTGATCGTTTGTCCCCGCCGCCGCCTCCTCCACCACCGCCTCCACCGCCACCGCCCTCCTCTGCCTTTGTGTTCAGGCAGACCAAGGGGGCCGACAGGGAGCCCTCCATGAGAGGGTCTCTTAACACCCCCGTCAGAATGCATGTGACGGGGGTGATGGAGTGTTCATCAACACTCCATCACCTCAGAGTGAAGGCACATAAACTGTGGAAGAAACAGCGGCTGAAACAAGTGTTCAAAATGATGGCGGCTCTCAGGCGCTCCACTCGAGCGCGCCCGAGGGTAAAATTAGACATGAGGGAAATGACCTTAAAGTGGCACCTGCTTCGCGGCAGCACGGCGGGGGTGCACTTGTGAAGCGATGGAGGTAAACTCAGGGGGGTTAACTTTTTGAAGGATTGAAATGGTGTAAAGGCGGCAGAAACGACTTCCTGCTCGGGGTCGTCTGCCGGCGCCATGATAGAACCATATCAGAATCTCATGAAGCCCGTCTTTATGTACGAGGACAACGGCTGATGGTCATTTCCTCAAAGCTGGTTGCTTTCAGGAGCACCGTGAGATCTCTCCTGCAGGGAAGAGGAGGAAACCGTGATCAGAGGTGACCTTTTAGGTGACCCTGGTTCATGAGTGCCGCAGGAAGTGAAGAGAAAGAGACTGACCACCGAGACGGCGCCGGTTCCTGCAGGCTTCATTCAACTAAATCCAGTCTGCATTCATCAGTATGGACACGCCTTCCTTGCCGTCAGTTAACATCCTGTGACTGATGTGAGGCTCCTCCTCCTCCTGCTCCTCGCGCTGTGAGAGGTTCTACAGCATCAGGTAAGACTTAGATAAATGGACCTCTTCAAAGACTTTATTTCTCTCCAGCTTGGCGCCACAGATGGAGGAAAACACGGACAGAACGGTTTTGGTGAGTCAATCATCTTAATACAAATAATCTATTTTTAGGACAGTAGTAAGAAATGTCGGCGCTGTTGTCTGTGACCTGCAGAGGTTGTCACATGGCGAGAGCTGGAGGGGGCGTGGCTGAGGGAAGCCTTCAGAGCGATCCGGGCTTAGTGGGCGTGCTCACGGACCCGCCGCTGCTATTCGCTCACAATCCCGTTATACCGTCTTCTTACTTCAAATCTCCAGCCATCATCACCGGCTGTCAGCGCCGGCGCTTCCATGTGGATCAGTCTGCAGACGGGTCACTGTATCAACGTCACCAGAGCCGGACCGCTTATTAAATCCCTTTTCCCTCCTTAATTAACTGCGCGTCTGCGAGAAGTGATGCACGCCTTCCTGTACGTGTGACACGACAAGCCGCCGTCTGCAGGATGACGGCAATATGTGTGACTCTGAGTGACTTCTGCTCAGCCTGGTGCTGGACGGCGGCAGAGCGCTGATCCAACAGCGACCGAAGGGAGAAGTATGAGGAGGAGGTTTAATTATGGGGCGGTTCAAGCTTTGTTCCTCAGGGGGCTTCCACTGACGAAGAGGAGAGAGAGGAGAGAGAGGAGAGGAGAGGAGAGAGAGAGAGAGGAGAGAGAGGAGAGGAGAGAGAGAGAGAGAGAGAGGAGAGAGAGAGAGGAAAGGAGAGAAAGAGGCGAGAGAGGAGAGAGAGAGGAGAGGGAGAGAGGAGAGAGAGAGGAGAGAGAGAGAGGAGAGGGAGAGAGGAGAGAGAGAGGAGAGAGAAAGAAGAGGAGCAAGAGAGAGAAGAGAGAGAGCGAGAGAGACGAGAGAGAGAGAGAGGAGAGAGAGAGAGAGAAAGAGAGAGGAGAGAGAGAGAGAAGAGAGAGAGAGGACGTTAGCATGACGTCAGCCCAACATTAGCGTGACATTACCGTGACTTTAGCTTGACATTAGCGTAGAGTTAGCTTGGCGTTGGCGTGGCGTTAGCTTGACGTTGGCGTGGCGTTAGCGTGACAAAGCTTCAGGACGGCGAGGAGGAAACTGGATTTTATTTGTTTCATTTCAACTTGACAGATTTTTGTAAAAAGCTAAGCTGATGATGCTCTCAGTCCGCCTCAGAGGTCAATGATGGATAGATTTTATTCTTCTGGCTCAGAATAAGACTCTTAAAGCAGAGATGAAGGTGATTTCATCCCTTTTTAAACTCACGTTTACATTTACAGCAGCATTAAAATCTTTTTTCTGATTGTTCTGCAGTGAATGGTGTCATATTTCACAGCTCCGCCTCTCTTAAACCCTCGCCATAGCTGACCTCCGGCGAGGGTTCCTTTCTTGGAAAAGCAAACTCTTCATGCCCTACTTAGACGTCCAAACAGACACGCCGCGTTAGCATCAATGTCAGCGGGGCGAAAACAGACGAGGCAGAAAAATAGAAAATAATTGAAAATATAAATATGGCGGGATCAGGAAAGAGAAAGACTGACAGCGAGCGTGACATCCTGTTTCCTCTCTGAACACGCTTCATTTAAAAGAGAGTGCGGAGGGAAGACCGGGACGGGAAAATCCTCATGAAGGTAAGAACAGAGACGGTTCTGCACAGACCAGCGTGAGGTTCTGATTCTGATTCTGATGGTCATCTGATGACGTTCGACAGTCGGCGTTAAAGCGTGTCAGCGAGTGGCGTTCAGTTAGCGCGCGAGGTGACCGCCGCCGCGTTGAGCCCAGGAAGGACTGGACCCACACAGCGCTCCAGCTGGGGCTGATTGAACAACCTCTTAAATGTGGGCAGTGACCTCCTCAGCCGCCACACTGCTCTTAATGTTTCATTAATCTCACAGCTCCTTCTCAAACAATAATTTAGTCTTTTCTTCATCCCTCCAGGCAGCGTGAATTCCAGTCACCGCCCCCGGGTTAAAGAGGGCGTTCATCGGCCGCATGATTTATTGGTTTACTCTACGTATTGTTTCCCCAGCCGTAAATTCAATCCATTAAAACAAATGTCAAACACATTAGTAGCTGCTAATGTCACTGAAGGATGCTGGAGGACAGAGATGATGGGAGCGGGAGATATGATTAACCTTCGCCTGCCGATCGGCGCTTTAACGCAGCCGCGAGGTAAAGCCCAGAGAGTGTTTGTAAAGTATCAGTGCATATAATAAAGCCGAGGACTCTCTCTCTCTCTCTCTATATATATATATATATATGTATATATATATATATATATATATGTTTTAATAAAAATATACCCTGATGGCAGCAGGTAAGAAGAGAACAGAATCGGGCCCAACATGGACCCCTGAGGTTCTCCACCGGTCACTACGCAGACAGCAGGCGGGAATGGATCCCGTCTAACGTTCAGATGGAAATCAAACATGCCTCAGAATCCAAGAAACGATTCTATGAACACAACATGAGAATATTAACGTATAGATGAAACTTCATGGACCTCTGGACAATCAAAGTTCTACCGTTGGCGGTCCAGGAGGACCCGATCCTGCACAGAACATAAATAACCGGATCTGGTGACCAGACTCTGACTTCTTCTAACAGACGCTCCCCAGGGAGGAGAAACAGGAGGAACCGGCGGTGGCAGGATTTCACCTAGGATGTGGTCGGCGGTGCAGCAGCTGCCTTTCATCAACGGCCTGCAGGACGGCGAGGAGACGAAGCGGGATGTGAGAGACGTTCGTACCTTCTGACCCCTGCGGCGCGGCAACAACCTGTTCCATTAACTTCCTCCATCACATCTGAGGTCGCTCCTTGAAAATCAGCTTCTCAGTAGGACGTTCGGCCCACGGATGTGACACAAGCATGGCTGACGGCCGCGTTCTCCGGAGCGACACTTTGTTCCTGCTCTTGAGGAGGCCCTCATTATAAACAGGACTCTCTTCAGACAAACCTCAGACATTATACAACACTTCACCGGGGAAGTTCTCCGCTCACATTTTATTCTGCCGAGATGAGATGATGGACGCATCGGTGTGGGCCTCTAATCACACCCGTGTGATTCTCAGCTGGCAGAGCCGAACATGAACCCCCCCAGACCAGCGCCCCCCATCATGGGCCTGCGTATTCCTCAATGGTTTCTAAACTTGGCAGGCTGGGGGGTGGGGCTGGAACCCATTTTTCCTGCGGTGATGGTTCTCGGTGGGTTCCAGAGGTTAGAGAAATAAAGCAGAGCACAAGAACATTTACCGCTGGATGGAGGCGGGACTAGACTCCAGAGGTTTACAGAATGACCTCCGGCTGACCTTGGGAAATAAACAGCTCGCGTAAAGTTCTGTTCCACCTCTCGTGTCGACGTGGCGGTTCTGAACGTGAGCTGTGGCGCCCCAGCAGCTCAGTGAGAGGAAGGCTGATGTAAGAAGCACGCCGTCTGCCGTCTGCCCTCTGCTTCCTCCAGACTGTCCGTCAAGGTGCCGCAGGACAGTGACGGATCATCTGTGTCATTAAGAGGAATCGGATGAAGAGCAATAGGAGACAGTGGTTCTGAATCAGCCAGAGTGGATCCAGTTCTTTATCTCCGGCACGGCTGCCTGGGATGTGGCGAGGGTTGGGCCGAGCGCGCGAATGCTTTTGAATGAGATATTAATCAGGATGCGATGTCTGACAGACGCCACCGGGAACCCACAGCTCTGATGTCACAGCTCCTTCAGTCCCAGCAGAAGGAGCGGGACACTCTGAAGGAGAGGGACACTTAGAAGGAGCGGGACACTCTGAAGGAGCAGGAGAGGCAGAGGAGGAGGAGCAGGAAGCGAGGCGGACCAGAAAGCTGATATTCTTTGCTCTGGGCCAGACGTTCATCTAGTGGAGGTCTTATGACCACATATTGATCGAGAACATATCTAGATGGAGTGTGGGGCCTTGGGTCTGGACTTAATTGTTCTTCGTGCTTCTCATCACTTCAGACTGCTTCTGAAAATCCTTCTGTTCATAGTTAGCAGCTAATGTTCGCTCTTCACCGCCTTCCTGTGTGGCGAGGAGCGAGAAAATAGACCCGAGCGGTTCTGCATGAATACCGGCTTCAGCTTCAAAGGGGAATAAGTTTTATTAGAGGCCTGGAAATGAAAACTGTATGAAGACGTGAAGAAGGAGACGTGAAGAAGGAGACGTGAAGAAGGAGACGTGAAGAAGGAGACGTGAAGAAGGAGACGTGAAGAAGATGTCCTCCAGACCGGTCCTTGTCCATCATGTAAGGATGTTCAGATCATGTGAAGTACAACAATACCAGTTTACTAATACCTGGTAATAATACCTGGTAATAATACCTGGTAATAATACCTTGTAAATGTACCTGGTAATAATACCTGGTAATAATACTTGGTAATAATACCTGGTAAACATACCTGGTAATAATACCTGGTAAATGTACCTAGTAATAATACCTGGTAAATGTACCTAGTAATAATACCTGGTAAATGTACCTGGTAAATGTACCTGGTAAATGTACCTGGTAATAATACCTGGTAAATGTACCTAGTAATAATACCTGGTAAATGTACCTGGTAAATGTACCTGGTAAATGTACCTGGTAATAATACCTGGTAAATGTACCTAGTAATAATACCTGGTAAATGTACCTGGTAATAATACCTGGTAAATGTACCTAGTAATAATACCTGGTAAATGTACCTGGTAATAATACCTGGTAAATGTACCTGGTAATAATACCTGGTAAATGAATCCTGCTCCGGTGCTCAGGTGGTCACAGCTTTCAGGAGGGGTTACCCACCATGCAGTGGTGCACGTCTGATTGGAGTGGCGCCCCATCAAGCCCTTGATTGGAGTGGATGCAGCGCCGGGAGGTAGACTTTAAGAGCTTGGTGAGACGGGGGTCCGGTGCAGCGGGGGTGTTCAGGGCCCGCCTCCGTGCCTCGGGTTTTGACAGACACTTAGTTTGATGGTGTGTAGATTTCTGTTTTCTCGGGTTAACTCGTTCTTTTCTCTTTAAAGCAGAATTTGTATATATATATAATATATATAGAAGGTGGTTCTTCTATTTTGTTCCTCGCGGCCACAGCGGACTCTGAACAGTGACATAAATGTTCTGATTCAGGACGGATTGAAAAAACTCATCGACCCAATAGAAGCCATGATGACACGAGTCGGACCGACCTCTAGCGGCTTTAATCCCAGATTCTGGACTCTGTGGAGTTTGAGGGCTTTGATTTTTAGGATCTCCTGATTGAACCTGTTCTGACTTCAAATAAGGAGAAATTATTTGAACAAGTTCCTAAAATGTTTTTTCAGGCACATTTTTAGAAATATGGTGGAACCGGACAAAAAAGAAAATCTATGTTCTTCTTCTTCTTCTTCTTCAACACATTGTACATTTAAGAACCTGGAGTTGGACGGATAAGTCAGGAATGTCTTCCTTGTTCTAGTTTACGACCCGGATCTTTTTTCCTTTAAGAGGAAATGGGTCGAGGTTCCAGTGGAATAAAGAGTTCATAACCGAGTCCGGTCCAGACCAGATTCCGTACAGTGGTACTTAAGGACCAGGTGAGTAGGAATGATGAAGGAGGTGAAGGTCTGGCGCCGTAGAGGTGGGCTCTGACCAACGGAGAAGAACCGACACACGCAGACAGAAGTAGAATAAAAAGAGGCGACTAACCTAACCCACCTGAGCTCGGCTCACAGGGATCGATGTCCTCGTCGTCGCTCGGGCACTCGGCCGACGCCACCAGCAGGTCGTCTGTGGTCTGGAAGGAGACAGACAGGCAGAGAGGTGAGACCCCGCACGCCGAGAAGAGATGGCCTCAATACGAACGGGCGTGATGTGGATCCACGCAGCAGCTGCTGCTATGGGAACAACATCTGCACAGAAAGGAGATCTGATGATGGAGGAAGATGGAGGAAGATGGAGGAAGATGGAGGAAGATGGAGGCTGGCGCTCACATCGTGTGTGAAGCTCCATTTGGGCTCAGCTGAGGCCTTCAAGGCGCCGTTACCTTCTCAAACAGGGCTGACGTTCAGAGAACTTTAAACCAGTGCTTTTCTATCTCTTCACTGAATAAGCACTAAAAAAAGAAACGGTAACATTTGGAGGCTCGGTTGCCGCCGACCCTCCAAACGTGATACTTTTACCCGCTAAGAAAACAGGAAAGGGCAGGAGAAGAACCGCTGGAAAGGTAGACTGTTAAACATTATGCTGCAATGTTCTTTCACACCGCTGCTCCGGGCCATGTGATCAGCTCTGCGTTAAAGGTCATTTCATCCGAGCGAGACGGCCTCTCCGGGTTTTTGTTCTGGGGCGCCGCTAAGCAGAATAACCTTCTGAGGTAAGAGGGGGGGGGCAACAATTGCATCGGATCTCCAAAAATGAAAATCAGCTCGGGGGGGTATTATTGAATTTGTACCGTTATGTCAGCGATCCATCAGGCGCGTCTGCAGGAGGACTTAGTACCGACCTAAAGAAATTAAAGGTGATGTCATTTGGCTTTACATCCATTTGGCGGGCCGTAATGTGATTTTATTGTGAGTGGAACGTCGCTCCGACATCGGGAACACGGAGCGACATCATCTTTACATAATAGACCTGGAAACGAGAGATGGAAGCCATTAGGGGAGTCGGGCGAGGGCCGTTTTGGTGCATCTGTGCTGGGTGAGGCCCGGGGAAGCCGTCCAAATGTAAATTTAATTTGCCGTGCATGAGGCTGATATACAGTGTCGGCCGTCCAGATGGCAAAACCGCCGGATCCCGGAGAGCCACATCCATCACTTCAGGTTTGTGATTTGTTTTTCCTGGCGGGAGATCTTGACACTCTGCTCTCACTGGCAGAGGTACGGGAATCAGGCAATCAATACTCCCCCTCTCTTCTTCCCACCTCAGCGCTCTCTCTCTCCGCCTCTCATATCCATCTTCTCCTCTGCCTCTCCTTTCCGCTCCGTCCTTCACATTTATTTGCAGGCAGACGGAGGAAGAGGAGCGTTGTGGGTGTAGATGTAGGTTAACTCCCCGTAGAATAGCCTGATTGGAGGTGCAGCTCTGAACAAATTCATATTTCTGTCTCTGCATTCGGGTCATAAAGCTCCACAAACACACGGATGACTTTTACATCTTACATAGGAGAGGATCTTTGATTTTATTATTAAGGTGCACGAATGAAATCAATGCAGATGTCTAATTATGTGTGAAATTTTAAAATCTATTCTCTCATGAGAACTGTAAACAAAGGTAGAAGGTAGAGGTAAACAAGTTATTTTATCACAGCTTTGATTTGATTGACAGTGATTGACAGCACTCTCATGACGGCGCCGTTAGCTGCTACTTAGCTTTAGCACTGAGATGGGCTAAAGGAAACAGAAATACTGGATCTGTTAAAACGGAGATACGTTTATCTCCTTAAAGGAGATTTTATCTTTTGGTGTCATAATCCCACCCTGAACGCATCGTTCTGAAGAGAGAACCGTTTGTGTGAACACATCTTGTGGTTCTCAGGGAATGACAGGCGGCCGTGATACCTTGATAATAACACCTTTAACCATAATATCCTCATTTCAGCCTCAAAGGTCAGAGCGGCGTGGAACCGGAGCTCAGCACCTCTGCGCCCCGCTCTGATCACGTCACCGTAAACTACAGTTTGAAGATCAATACTGAGTCCAAACTAAAACCAGCGACTGATGCTGCTCAGCATCAGTCGCCGTCCAGGATTAGTGAGTATAGGTCAACATTCTGATGTGGTCAAGACCCGCTTGAAAATCCAATAACATCACCGATTCACAGTGGCGCCGTCAGCGCCACTCTGATGAAAACTGACGGGGTATCCGAGGGGGGCACTGGAACCGAGGCAGATGTTCTCCAGGAGCAGAGAGGATTCCCGAGCTAACGCTAGCTTCCCTCTTCCTGGAAATGCTGCATGTTGTTTTTAGCCGGGCAGAGTGGGGTTTACTGAAGCAGAGCGCCTGGCGCCCACAGGAGAGATGCTCCGATAGATTAGCGTATAAACAAGATGCACTCGTACTTCATTTTATGGAGGTAATTCTAAAATGCTAGAAGTAAAAGCTCGGGGCTTGCAAAGCATCATTAATCTAGCGGTAAAGTGCTGAAGCCACGGTGAACCTGCAGCACAGCTCATTTATCTGCTTCTGCTCGGAGTTGTAATGAGGAAACCCTGGGAGATGCTCGGGAGTCTGAGGAAAAGGAGAAGAGGAGGAAGAAGAAGAGGCGCTGTGGAGATTAAATGCTTCTGGTCTTCATACAAGATGTATGAAGGTTTTCATGGTCTGAGTTTGTTGTGGCTCCAAACACTTGGGCTCTCAGCGGAGGTTTATGAGCGACCACACAAAGGCAGAATAAATCCTGGCGGAGTCCGTGAAGGTATTGACTGACCTTGGCGTGATCAACTGATTGAACCATTAAAGGGGATGTGGACCAGAAAATTCTGACCTGACTCAGCCGAAGACGCCGAGGCGCTTTCTTTAGCGTGTCATGCTGGTATTGGATCTCTGAGGATTTATAACGGTCCCCCTTAATGAGATGTTCACGCAAAGCTGTGGTCTGCATGTGCTTTGCTTAAAGCTGAGTCAGCGGTCTCATTCTGCTGGACCCCCTTTTACCTACGACCCAAAAAGCAACGACCTATCCGTTCACCGCTAACGCTCCACACGGCGTCCGATGCTACTCTCTGATAACTGTGGGTCTAAGAAGGTGATTCTACTACTTCTGCGTTGGCCGCTTCCTCCCTGAATCCAGGTTTTCTGTTAATCCCAGGCGGAGGGGAGCGAGGGTGGGGGGGCTTGAGGGAAATAGACACCCTCTTGCTGAGAACCTGTCGGCGTGTCTCCATGGGGAGGCGGCGCTTTCTCACATTGTTTTCTCTGCGGTGTAACTTGATGAATGCTCTCTGGCACACATGCTGTCTCTTTGGAGACGAGCTGAAAGTCAGGAGGACACTGAAGGCATCTGAAGGGTTTATCTGAAGCCCGGCTCTGCTGTCCCACTAATATATCCCTCTGAGGACGCCGGCGCCCCCCCCCCCTCAGCCCAGTTCTGCTCCGGTAGACTCCTTTTATAGAAAAACCGTCTCCCAGAACGATTAAGTGACAATCATAGACTGATATTATGTAATCACCGTTGATGATGTGCAGCTGATTACGGCGGCTGTAAACACACAGAGGGGCGTCGACAACAAACAAATCAAAGAGAAAACCACGGCGCCACACATAGAAAGACTATTTCTGAAAAACAGCGAGCGAACCCGAAACATTCTGCCTCATAACCTGTCCGGATCTCTGATGATGATGCTTCATGTCCACGACCCACATAGTCTACCTGCACACTCCATTAGAAGAAGGTCCTGCTGAAGACCTTCTCCCACAGGCTGCTGCTATTATAAGACCCGGAGAACCAGGAGCAAGAAAGAGGAGGTGGACGGTGTGAAGGTCTGCTCCTCTGGTCACCTTATAACAACCTCCTGAAGCCCTTCCACCGTGACTACACACTTCATGCTCAACACAGACTCTCATCCCACTATTTCATACGAAGGAGTGGATGTGAGCATCTGAAACTAAATAAATGATAAAAGCGTTACTATCTGTACTTTCATATAAACACTATCTCATTAAAGGTAAGCAGTATTGTTGGATTAAGAGCTATTCTACCCTATAAGTGTGATTAGTCTTTGTAAATTACACAAAGATGAACAGATTTATGTGGGACTAGGAAAAAGCCTCAGCGAGTTCCGAACTCCACCAGGGCCCAACAGAACCAGAAGTTTAGGAAACACATTCCTGCAGATTCCTCCATTAATGTCTGAGTTACTGCCAGCCTCTAAATCTACCAACAACTCCAACAAACTCTCTGAGGATCTCTCAGATACTCTGGAGCCACCCGTCTCCTAGGCCTTCCCCTTCAGCGTCTCCGTTCAGCCCATTGAGCCCCCGGCTCCGCCCCAAAGAAACAATAAAATGAACAAAGGCAGCAATAACCAAAATGTGACGTCACTACTCCAAACGTCTAAATATTATTATGTTTTTAATCTTAAATCCTGTAATACTTAAATCTGCCCTTTTTTTTTCTTTAATCCTGCTCACAAACAAACAAACACCGAACCAAACAAACAAACAAACACACAGACAGACAAAGAAACAGACAAAGAAACAAAGAAACAAACACACAAACAGACAAACAAACAAAAAAACATACAAACAAACACACAAACAGACAAACAAACATACAAACAAACAAACACACAAACAGACAAACACACAAACAAACACACAGACAGACAAAGAAACAGACAAAGAAACAAACACACAAACAGACAAACAAACCTACAAACAAACAAACAAACAAACAGCAGTGAAAACATTAATAATACCAGTGCATAGTGAGAAAAAATAATCAACTACTGATTCTAAATGATTCCTGATTCTTAATTATTGACCTCTTCCTTCTTTCATTTCCGTTTTCCCGACGGAAACCTCCTGAATATGAAACTACAACTTCCTCCTATAACAGTCATCAGTCCGTTGTTGTGGATCAGAATCCTCGGGTTCTACTCACGCTGAGCGCCATCATTCCACATGCTGGCAGTCACTCCGACCCGCTGGGGTCCAGATCGGACCAGAGCGCCGGTCCAAACAGACTGATTGGAAGGAGATTTGTTGTCCTGAGCTTCGCTCCTGCAGTGACGCACCGGTGAGAGAACGGATCATGGTTCCACTTCCACCCGTGGCAGATATCACACTGCAGCCTGACGACATCCAAGTATCCAACTTAGCACCCTGGAACTGGGTCGATGTCGATGAATAATTTAGTCCCAGATGCTCAATAGATTCCAACTGAATAATGAAGAGACTGAGTTCAGCTCAGTGTACTGCCGGGCCTTCGCCCACACCGTCCCTGCTTCACAGCTGCTCTGCTTCTGTGGAGAGGGTCTATGGAGAGTTCTATGGAGAGGT
The DNA here is from genome assembly GCA_009660295.1 of Lophius piscatorius. Classification (NCBI taxonomy): domain Eukaryota; kingdom Metazoa; phylum Chordata; class Actinopteri; order Lophiiformes; family Lophiidae; genus Lophius; species Lophius piscatorius. The sequence continues at coordinate 21,339 of VRLP01004922.1, read as the reverse complement.
TCTATGGAGAGGTTCTATGGAGAGTTCTATGGACAGGTTCTATGGATAGGTTCTATGGAGAGGTTCTATGGACAGGTTCTATGGACAGGTTCTATAGAGAGGTTCCGTCACCATCACAGCTCTGCTGCTGGATCTAAATATGTGTGCACAGCTGCCACGTTCAAACATCTGGACTCTCCGGACTCTTTTAGCAGCTGAAGCAAACCCGCGGCTCGATACCACGGATCTCCACTGCGAGTGTCTGAGAGCAGAACCGGAAACAAGAAGAACCAACAAGGAGAGAAAACTGATCGGATCTATGAAGCATCAATGAGGCTCAGCGAAAAACATCAGACCTTAAACAAACGTAAAATACGGGCAGAACCCGGAGCTTCGTCATCATCTACAGGAGAAGACGAGTTCATCTGTGACCAGAGACTGAGAGGTGTTGGACCGAGGAGGTTCTTCTTCCTCATGTTGGACCGAGGAAGAAGAACCTCCTCATGAGTGACTGAAAACACCGGATGACCCGACAGACAGGAAATACAGAAACCAGTGGTGGAGAGGAAGTACAAACTAAAGGTACTTGTACTTCATGAGAGTATTTCCATTGAATACTACTTTCTACGCCACTACGTCTCAGAGAGAAATATTTTACTTTCTACTCTGTTACTTTTGTCTGACAGCTGAAGTAACTAGTTACTTTCACGTATCATTTTTCATACACTTAGAATAAACTGCAGTGTTTCATTTTCCAGTGTCGAAGGACAATCAGACTTCTAACAGGTTAAACTGGTGACGCCGGCAGGTAACGTAGAAGTTACCTGCGTTAAAGTTCAGGTAGGAACAATAGTTTGTCCTCTTTACTTGGATGCTTTCAGTACATTTTGCTGATAATACTTACTTTTACTTTTTACTTTTATTACGCTCTAAAAAGGCGCCGGGAGGCGGCTCCACACCCCTTCACCGTGGTGCCCAGTGCGTGTGCCACGCAACACGCAACACGCAACACGCAACAATGGAACATACACACACCCCCAAACTACCTGGCCGTACTGAACATGTCACCCATGACTCCACTGAGAATCCGACCCAAACTGTATAAAAGGGATTAAACGTGAGGTCATACGGTGACTTCAGTGGGTCCAGTCTTCTGTGAATGTCCGTCTCAGATTAAAGGACCGGTCAGAGGAGGTGAGAGGAGGTGAGAGGAGGTGAGAGGAGGTGAGAGGAGGTCAGAGGAGGTGAGAGGAGGTGAGAGGAGGTCAGAGGAGGTGAGAGGAGGTGAGAGGAGGAACCGGAGTCAAGCGCCGGACATAAATGTTTCCACAGCGTCAGCTGAGAGAAGGAGGCAAAGGTGAGGCTGGATGTTGAGGGAACGAGAAGGTGAGGAGATGTTCTACATATGAAGCTGCATGAAAACGTACACATGCCTCCGCCTGCGTGGAACACGCCTCTCCAGGGGAGACAGCTGCTGTCTTGATGTGACTGCTTCAAGGCGCTGCTGCGCTGCTTTGTAGATGTTCCTCCCCCCCCTCAGGACCCCCTCAGGACCCCCAATCAACTTGTACTCCAGGACAATCCAATCTAATTCCTAGTGCATCGTTAAGAAGTGGCTCAGGTTCTAGTGCATCAGGGAAGATCGTCAGTCTGACTGTAAGAGCCACAAAGTTCTTTTCCTGAATAACGCCGGCGCCATTTCAGCCGCCGTCTCCCAGTGAACCACGTGAGGTGACACTAACCCACGACTCAAGACGATCTACACGCAGAACCATCGTCAGTCCGATCTCCAAACACACCTGCTGCTGATTATTCACCTCTGTGGACGCAAGAATCCCGTGAGCGGCGGGTGGATGAGCGCCCGCCGCCACGCCGCGCTGCAGAGCGGCAGCCATGAAGAATTCAGCTTGTAGCAGAGAGCTGGACGCCGTCTGTTAGCTACACGCTCCAAATGATAAAACCTTAATATGAAATTCATAACACTATCTGCCTCCACCCCCCCCTCATGAATAAACACCGCGCCACAGATGTTTCTCATTGTCAGCTTTGCCCCCCCACCCCCCCATCCTGCTTTAACACTCAGATAGATGAAGGACGCCGTCGTCGAGGCTCCTCCCCTCCGGATTTCTCCGTTATCTGGACTCGGATCTGTGCTGCAGCCTGACTGGGGGGTCATGTGAGCAGCTGAAGGATCAGCCCAGGAGGATCTTCACACACGGAGGTAAGAGGGAAAGAGGTTCGGCCGCATCCACAGACTGTTTTGTAAAGAAGAAGCTTTTCTATTTAATACAAACATGAAACATTCCAGCGGAAATCAAAGCCCAGAGTCATTCTTTAAACACAGATAAGGAGTCTGAGCGTGTGGTTCTGATGGGTCGGGCGCCGCAGAGAGGAGGAGACTTCCTGACTCTGCCTGCTTCTTGACATTCAGTCCCAGTCCCGACAGCAGACCCGGTCGCCCGCTGCTCCGGTTCTGTTTCCTGTTTCTACAAGCCTTAACTCTGGCGCTGAGATCCAACATGAAGGTCCGTGAAGCTGCTGTAAAGCTGTGAATGTCAGGATCTCCTCTGCGCCGCGCAGCACTTTATTAAAGGAGGGACACTTTGGCTCTGCTTCAGTGTCATTTGTCATCCGGGCAGAAACTCTGTGCTCGTTTTTAATCCTGCCAGAGCGGTGAGACCTGCAAAACGCCGCTCTGACTGTCTAATAATGGCGTCACGTTTGATGACCTTGGCCCGGAGAGCTTTCAAAACGAGCCGACGCCAAAAGGAGGCAAAGCACCTGGAGCCTCACCTGGCCGATCCGGTATCTCCTGCATGAACAAGGTCTCGTCAGGTGACTTGGAGAACATCCAGAGTGGACCGGATCTGCCAGTCGCAGGGACGCGGCGTGTAAAACATGATGTTGAAGGGCAGCCTCCATAATGGCCCCTGGTGAGGCTGGGATGATGGATATGTTCTGTCGCTGGGAGTGAGAGCCACGGGCCTGGGGCCACTGCAGGGCTACAGCGGTGCCATCTGTCAGCACTGGGTGGCACAAACCCATGACGAGGCCCGGGGCAACGCAGTCCAGGATCACCTCCAACAGAACACACCTCAGTGAGGGGGGCAAGGTGAGGAAGGTCAGTGTGGACCAACAGGAGAGCAGCCCGTTAGCTCGCTCTGCAATCCAACCGGGTTCTGCCAATGACATGCATCCGCGGGGTTTCAGCAGTGACGGTCCAGTTTCTCTGGCGCTGGTATCTGATGACACGACTCATTTCCTTGAAGGACGCTGAATATAATCAAACCAGAAAAATCACAGCGAAGAGAAAAATCAATATTGAATCTGTCAGTGAGGCGATCCGTTTGATACGGTGGTTCTGTTTTCTCCTCATGCGTCCAGCATCTCAGAGGCCCGGCGGTCAGTCGCATTCATCTGCACTGCAGCGGAAACCTTATCCAGAGGAACTTCTCCTTTCTGTGAATAATTGAAGCATCCCAGAACCTCAGATGGCGCCGACAACCGGGCTGAACGCCGCAGTGTGTCTGAGGCCGAGGGTTCTGTATGAACGGGTTCACTACCAGTGGGTTCGGTATCAGTGGGTTCAGTATCAGAGTGTTCTGTATCAGTGGATCCAGTATCAGAGGGTCCAGTATCAGTGGGTTCAGTATCAGTGGGTTCAGTATCAGTGGGTCCAGTATCCATGGGTTCAGTATCAGTGGGTTCAGTATCCATGGGTTCAGTATCAGTTCTGTATCAGTGGATCCAGTATCAGAGTGTTCAGCATCAGTGGGTTCAGTATCAGTGGATCCAGTATCAGAGGGTCCAGTATCAGTGGGTTCAGTATCAGTGGGTCCAGTATCAGAGGGTTCTGTGTCAGTGGGTTCAGTATCAGAGGGTCCAGTATCAGTGGGTTCAGTATCAGTGGGTCCAGTATCAGAGGGTTCTGTATCAGTGGGTTCAGTATCAGTGGGTTCAGTATCAGTTCTGTATCAGTGGGTTCAGTATCAGTGGGTTCAGTATCAGTTCTGTATCAGTGGGTTCAGTATCAGTGGGTTCAGGATCAGTGGGTTCAGTATCAGTGGGTCCAGTTTCAGTGGGTCCAGGATCAGTACTAATGTGGTTCCTTCTGAACATTTCCTCCTGCTGAATGTTTTCTGTGATCTGTAGTTGTGTGTTGGGTCGGGTTCTGAGAGCGGATGGGTCGATGGATTTGTTCCACTTGGAAGGAAATTAGATGAGAAATTCCCACAAATACAAACAAACAAGACAACAAACATGTCGGATCGTCTGACGTCTGTCTGACTATGGAAACTACAAAGATTCTATTTGTCACGACTGACTTCGGTTATTTTATTTCTTGGTTTATTCTGTTTTATTCTTTTATTTTGAAGGTTCATTTTCATTGTCCTGATCTACGTGTCGTGTTTTACTTTGAAAGTGTTCCTTGTTGGTTTGATTAGCTTCAAACTTCCTGTCCGGGTTTCTTTGTGACCTGTTTGACCTCCTATTAGTTTTTCTCCTTTATTTCTCATCACACTTGTCTTTGAGTGTCACTCCTCAATCTTCTCTCTGAGAATCTTCCCAGAGAGAATCTTCCCAGAGAGAATCTTCCCAGAGAGAATCTTCCCAGAGAGAATCTTCCCAGAGAGAATCTTCCCAGAGAGAATCTTCCCAGAGATTCTGATTTTGGATGGTTTTTGGACTTTAATTCTGTCTTTTGATATTTTTGGAATGTTGGACCGCTCACATGGTTTTGACGCCTGCCTGTTTGTTGGATCAGTATTTTACTTCTCCTGGATCCAAAACTCCTGCCACAGGTTCTGACCGTATTCGCTCATAATGAGCTCCGGACTGGACTTAAAGGGTTTCTCATCGTTTTCTACATGTTTGTTTCTTAGGAAACATTTTTCACAATATTTAATTCTCTCAAGACTTGGACGCGCTTCTGCGTCACTCCGACTTCTAGCGGCGCCGGGCCGGGCCGGGCCGATGGGCCCGAAGAAGCTGGCGGCGTCCACACAGCTAGATCATACTAATCTGTCTGTTAGCCGCGTGAGACGGTTGTGACCACTGATGGTTTCTGCATCAACAGTTTCCTGAAGGACGGGATTCACCACATCTGTGTCCCGCGTGTCACTTAAAGGCCCAGAGGTTAATAATAATAATAATAATAATGATACAGAACGTTTTGAGTTTGGTGGTGACATCAGCCTGATTCTCCTGTGGTGTTTGTCCAGCAGGTGAAAGATCAATATGAAGGTGCAGCAGGTACGCCGTGAGAGCAGGTACGCCGTGAGAGCAGGTACGCCGTGAGAGCAGGTACGCCGTGAGAGCAGGTACGCTGTGAGAGCAGGTACGCCGTGAGAGCAGGTACGCTGTGAGAGCAGGTACGCCGTGAGAGCAGGTACGCTGTGAGAGCAGGTACGCTGTGAAGCCTGAATCCCAGGGAACCTGAGGATGACATCATCTATCACCAGGACAGGAAACACGCGGTGAGGCGTCAGCTGCCTGAGGAGAGCTTAACCCAGGATGAGGCCCAGGTCTGCGTATTGATGCATGCAGGATTAGTATTAAATCTAGTCTGTGCGCTCATATTCAGTCTGATCTTGTAGAACAATAATCCCTACCAGAATCAACCGGATCAGAACAACGCCTGAAGGCAGCAGCAGATACAATCAAGAGACACGACGCTCCACGATTCTAAAGAGAGAGGAGAACAGATATGGGGACTAAGTTGGCAAGGCGGAGGATTCTCCAGCTCAAGATTACAGTGACGGCATTTATTATAGAGCGTTAATTATAGAGCATTTATTATCGATCCTTTATTATAGAGGATTTATTATAGTGTTAATTATAGAGCATTTATTATCGAGCCTTTATCATAGAGCATTTATTATAGAGGGTTTATTATAAGGCCTTTAATATAGAGGGTTTATTATTGAGCATTAATTGAAGATAATTTATCATAGAGCATTTATTATAGAGCCTTTTTGTTATGGAGCGTTTATTATAGAGCATTTATTAAAGAGCGCTTATTATAAAGCATTTATTATGAAACCTTTATTACAGAGGGCTTATTATAGAACCTTTTTATGGACTATTTATTATTGTGCATTTATTATAGAGGGTTTATTATAGAGCATTTATCATAGAGCGTTTATTAGAGAGCATTTATTAAAGAGCGGCTATTATAGAGGGTTTATCATAAGGCCTTAATTATAGAGAGTTTATTATAGAGGATTTATTATAGAGCGTTTATTATAGAGCCTTTATTATGGAGCGTTTATTATAGAGCCTTTATTATGGAGCGTTTATTATAGAGCATTTATTAAAGAGAGCTTATTATAAAGCCTTTATTATAGAGGGTTTATTATAAAGCATTTATTGTAGAGCCCTTTCTAATGGAAGTTTTAGTATAGAGCGTTTGATACAGAGGCAGTTAGAGAGGCTAGCAGGAATCAAACCTTCGCACTGAAGGTGCAGCAGTGCAGCATGTCAAATCATTGATTTTCCCTCTGAAATATAGAGAGGCACCAAGACAAACAGAACCACTGGGAGCCCGCTCAGCTGGAACCGACCCAGGTGCTGTGAGAGCAAATGAGATGTCTCACACAGTGTGTTTTGAATGTTCCTCACTTGCCCTAAATGGCCATTACACCCTCCTCGGCGAGGGTTCATTCAGAGATGCAGGGGCCAATTGGCTCTTTGGTGCCGGGGGAGTGACACAGTGGCCGTTCCTTCTGCCTGGGAACAGACCATAATCTCCATTTCTTGAATTTCCAGCGACAAGAAGCTATAAAAAGAAATCGTTCTCTGCAAAGAAGGTTCTGAAAGAATCATGAAAAGATGACATCCTTTCACAGAAACAGCTTCTTAGCCTGAAAAGATGGTGATTCAACATTCAAGGTCCAAAGACTTTAACGGCCCTCAGATTCTTCCAAAACCTCCAGCAGCAGCTCAAGGTCCAGTCTTTACTAAAGTTTGGATCAGCATAAGTGGTTGCCAGAAAATCTATCCAAATGATCTGATCTCCTGATCTCTCCTCTGGTACCGACCAGAGGTCCACACGGTTGGTTCTGAGTCAAATATCAAACTTTGATTTTCCCCCTTGTGTTTATCCAATCAAAATATCAGTTTGTCAGAACAAAGTTCTGTAAAAACCAACGACATTCATTTTTGTGAGTGTGCTGCTGAGAGGCGGACGGGTCCGTTTAAAGCTGTGGACTCCTCCCTGATCCTCAGCATCACGTTGAGGTTTGACGCGCTGACGGCGGCGCCGGAACGGCTGAAGAATCTGACGCTGGTTTTATTGTACGTCTTTGTAACCATTAACCAGAATAAAAATATATTTACTTTCTCCAAAAGGCTATAAAACGGGCCGTTAACCGTAGAATCACCTTGTGAACCGTTATAACCACATCAGAACCAACATGTGGGACACTGCTCCAAATAATGTTCTGGCATGTTTGGCAAATTGAGAAAGTGTCCGGGCGATGAGTAGTTCCTTAAGTCCAATCACTGCTGAGTGTCAGCATTAAAGAGGCAGATTGTAACTGTTGGCACCGCCGGCAGAACCGACCCGCTCATCAGTGGCTCATCAGTTTCAAAACCAACAAACAATTATGTCATCAATAACAACAAACACTCTGTGACATCAGTGCGGCAGCCGGACCGGACCTCCTATCTAACATCTTTCTCCTGGAGGGTTCTGGGCTTGTCTCTCCACTGGTTCTGGAGCCAAGACCAAAGTGGATTTTCAGCAGACAGCACCGACCGGGGTGGGGGGGTGGGGGCAGCCCCCACTCTGACCGCTCCAGAGATTTATAAAGTGTCGGTGCTGCCCAGGCTTGATAACGCAGAGCGGTGCAGGTGAGGATCCATCTCTGTCAGGGGCTGCAGCGGTTCTGCTCAGATAGCAGGGTTTGTTTTTCCCCAGGAGGGAAACAATAAGGTTCTATCTCTGATCCCCGAGTAATTATCATAAAACCTTACTGCCAGCAAAGACGTCTATCTTTTCAGAACTTCACTGACATCATGACATCACACGACCACATGATCACATGACCACATGACCATATGATCACATGAACACATGACCAGATGATCACATGAACAGATGATTACATAACAACATGATCACATGACCACACGACCACATGACCAGATGATCACATGACCACATGATCACATGACCACATAACATATATATGTTATCATATATATATATATATATATGTATATATATACATATATATATATATATATGATAACATATAACATATATATGTATATATATACATATATATACATATATATATATATGTATATATATACATATATTTATGTTAATAATAATAATAAATAGGATGAGATAATCTGCCTGTAGGACTCACTTCTTATTACTAACATTATAAGATAAATATCTATCAATAACATGAATTAAGTGGAAGATACTTTTACTGTTTTTTTTGCATCACGGTCTCATGAGATGTGAGCAGGAACCTTATGAAGACGTTTGAGTCCAGACCCGGGACAGACAGCACCAGAGAAGATCCTCAGGTGAGCAGACAGGAAACCACCAGATACTTTCACAATAAAAGTAACATCAGGGCTGAATCTCACTATTTCATCTAATGCTGCATTTGAGTGGGTCGTAAATCCTGGAAATGCATCAATCTAATTATCCCTTAAGCAAAAGGAATTTTAATCACTATTATAATAACCACTCTGACTCATCGCTTTTTTTCTCCCATGGTGCATTTCTCCCTGATTAGGCCGGAGTGCTCTGAGACGATAATGTCCTTGTTAATGAAGGCTGAGTGGACGCCCAGTGGTTTGAGAAGAATGACATTAATGTAATGTTCCCCGCGAGTGAAGGTCCGCAGCATTCAATAAGAACACAAGCCCGCTCCGGCATTTACAGAACTTTCTGATGGGTCACCTGAGGAGGCCCGGTCCCCTCAGACACTTCACAATCATTACACTAATAATGATGATTAGCACAGGCTGCACCCGCTGGGAGATCTGCCGGCCCGCGGGCAGAACTTTAAGTCCACTGAGCCAGTCACACCGAACATTTTAATATGCTGCCATCTTAGTCGCTGTGTGCGCAGCCAGACGGACGGGTCCGCTGCTGGTTCTGATTATACAGGAAGACAGACTCCTGACCGTGTGCAGTTAAAGAATGTGCAGACCTGTTGGGTCACGCTGTGAAGTCCTACAGACGTGGAATAACGGATCAGCTGTTGAAGGCGGCGGAACTAAAAGGAAAAGAAACATTTGGACTGAAGTTTGATCGTGGAGAAACGGTCCCTGATGGATCCAAAAAAAAAAGAAGCGACTTCCATTCTCCCTCTGTCCAGTTTAAGCCGGTTCACACTAACGGGTCTGTCAAATACAGGATGCTCTGCTACAAGCTCCAGGGGGAGGGGCTTAAGGGACTCTTCAGGCTGGTGTTACTGGGGTCAGAGGAGGCGGGTAGAACTTAAAGGCCCACCTCAGGACTGAACTTTTTCAACTGCAGTGGTAATTATGCTGAACCCACGTCTCCGGTTCTGGTTCCAGGCTACCTGACGGCTGCAAGGCCAACGCTCCAAAACACTCCAACATGTTTGAGCAAAAGTTTCTTATTAGAGGCTGTTAAGATGTTTGCCGTAGTCACAAATGACTGAGAGAGCAAACAAACACACAAACAAACACACAAACAACCACACAAACAAACAAACACACACACAAACAAACACACAAACAAACACACAAACAACCACACAAACAAACAAACACACAAACAAACAAACACACAAACAAACACACAAACAAACAAACAAACACACAAACAAACACACAAACAACCACACAAACAAACAAACACACACACAAACAAACACACAAACAAACAAACAAACACACAAACAACCACACAAACAAACAAACACACAAACAAACAAACACAAAAACAAACACACAAACAAACAAACAAACAAACTAAAGTTAAATCTCAGACACTGAGTTGAAGGGGAAATCTGCTGAGTCACATTTGATTGTTATGATAAAATGATTCGATGCTCTTTAAAATAAGAACAAGTGGATTGAATTATTTAAACATGTTGAGTTAAAGCCAAAACACTGTGACCAGAAGAAGCTGAAGGTCTCAGACTTATCTCACTGTCACAGATTTCCGGTTGCCCTCTTTGACGGACCGATTCAACGTTTAGAGCCTGATAGTATTCGCCGTCCAATTTGGCAATATGGCACGCCGTTCTCGCCGTCCCATGATGCACCGCTCTAAAGGAAGAAACGTATTTGCTGAGTTGCGTTCGTCGTCAGGGGGAAGTGGAACAGCTGGACAATGGTTAAAATGCTGACTGGAGGGAGAGGACAGTGAATGCACCATCTCTCTTCACAGAGGGCCGACAGCATGTCTTTGTGAGCGCGGCGTCCCGAGACCATCATGTCCTCCTGCAGGAGGTCTCCACGGGGCGGCTGTCACACTGAACACACCGACGGTTCTGCGGGCTTCATTCATCTCCGTTACAGAACCACTCTGTAATCCACTGACCTCATTTTCTGTTTGAGTGTATGAGATGACCCCTGACCTGCCTCGCCATCCTCCCTTTGTTCACGCCCCTTTGGATCACGCTGAACTTCATTTCCACCAATAGATGCCAATAAAACCTGGTTCTGCTGAATTCTGCTCCATCCTTCCAAAATAAATACTCCGACTGTCACAGACGAAGCGCTTGCAGTGTTTTAAGACAGGAAGTAGATTTAAAGTAGATGAATTATACATCAGAACCAAAGCTGCACATGGGACCGGATCAGATATCTGAGCATCAGTTCACATCTAGTGAATAAACTTCTCTGTAACACACCCTCTACTTCCTCTCCTCACCCTCCGTCCGCCATCCTTACTACCAAACTCTGGGTTCTTTGGTGACACTTCAAAGATCCGCTGGAGCGAGGACGTGATTATCGACGGTCTGATATTTGTTCTGCATCACATGGTCCTGTGACGGTCCGGGGCCCGCGCCCAGTCCCAGAGAAACCAGCCCACTGGATCAATATCTACGAAGTTATTACTATTATTTGTCAGTATCTGCAAACCAAGCCATGATGAGTCATGGGTCAGACGGCGGGTCAGACGGCGGGTCAGACGGCGGGTCAGACGGCGGGTCAGAAGGCGGGTCAGACGGCGGGTCAGACGGCGGGTCAGAAGGCGGGTCAGACGGCAGGTCTGACGGCGGGTCCGATGGAGAATCACTGCCGGTGTTGAACAGGTGGGAGATTTGCATAATATGTAAAACTGAAGAAAATAAATGTTGAATCTGCCTTGAATGAAGTCGTTGTTTTAAAGCTTTGGATCGAGCGGCGCTGAAGATAAACTGGCATCAAGATTCAAGGATGTTTTTTTCTGCTCTCCGCCTCCATGAGGCAGTAAAGACGGTAAATTAAAACGAAGCGTTCTAACGACATCATTGAAGGACTTTTGGACGTAAAGACGGATGAAAGGCTGAAACGTTTTATTCATCTGAGAGAAACTGGAAAGAAAAAAAAGGAAGTGTAACGGAAGCATTTTGTTTGTGTGCAAATATTTAAATACGGCGTTAAACCAACAACCTTGATCCAAACTGAGTTCTGAATCCAGAAGGATTTTTAATGCTGTATTTGTGAAAGCGGATTAAACCGGCATTAAAAGGTCGTTAAAGTTTAAGTTTATTCTTCATTAAAGCCCATTAATATTCATTAATTCACACAACAGACACACTTCCTGTGACGAAGGTGGAGGAGGAGGAGGAGCTGCAGGTGGAGGAATCTCCACCGCTATATACTGATATATATGTATATATATGTATAAATATATACATATATATCTTTCTGTTTCCCAGAATCCCTCTCTTCCCGGCGAGGACGGCGGATGAATCGTCCCGCCACCAGCTTGTTTGGACGGATCTGTCCTGCGTTGTTTATTCACACATGACATGTGAGGAGTGATACGCTGCTGCAGAAGCTGCTCCGCCCATGAGAGCAGATAAAGATGATGGAGAACCTCTGGGACGGTTATCAGGAGAACACACACACAGCGGCGAGGAGAAACACCTGAGGGTGTCTGTGGCGCGCTCCTCCTCTCACGGAGGAGGAGCTCCTTCAGTCAGATGGATATGAAGAGATGAACAGGTACCAGATTCTGATGAAGGAGTGCGTGACGCTGCAGCGTCAGCATCTGGAACGGATCAGCCTCAGGCGGATCAGGAGTAGAAAAAGGTCTTACCTGCTGAGGTTCTCTGGGGGTGGTCTGCTTCACGCGTCGGCCGGACGCCGTGGTGGTGGTGATCTCCATGATGGATGTGGACGTCTCCGACCGATTGGCCGTGGTGCTGGACTGCGGCGTAATGGAGGAGGGCGAATCCCCCACGAGCCGCACGCTGCCCTGGACCTTAATGTTGGGGTCGCCCTCGGCGGCCATGTTGAACACCTTCAACCCATTATAGTAGAGACCCGAGAGCTGGCCCTGAAAGGATCGGCTCCGGTCCCGCTCCCAGCCCCCGATCTGTATCGTGGTCTGGCTGTTGAAGATGGTAAGCTGTCGCCCTGCGGGAAAAAAAACGTTACATACGTAGAAGAATGTTGAAGAGTGGAGTCTCATCTTTGACTGAGCAGGAACAAAACACAGAGACGGATTTTTGCCCAGTGGCTCATGAGTCCAATAAATTATGGGCTGTAGGGACAAACCCAAGTAATTTATTGCAGTTATAATGATGACATGCCTGAGAAAACAAAATAAAAATAAGATTTAGAAAATCAATGCAGCTTTGCTAAAAGGCCGATCTAATCTAAGAAAGGCGTAAAGAAGGAATAAAGTGGATGTAACTACATTCGTAACGATGACATCGTCTCACGGCGACGCAAAGGGACGATAATAGCAGGAGAAATAAGGAAAACTGAAAACATGTCGCTGATGTTTTCTTACAGTTTACCCTTAACTTGATTCTTCACAGACTGATTAAAGGAAGAGCATTAAAGTCAATAAAGCGATGCGGGCCGTGAGAATTGGACCTTCCTGGTGTAAAATCTGGGCGAGAGAGGAATCCGGACGGTTTCAAACTATTCATCCTTTTAGCAAAAGCAAAGAAGGAAAATCAAAGAGTTATGTTTGATCACATGGGAAAATAAAAATACCACAACAGCGTCATTTATGACACAAAGCACAAAAGGGACAAAGAATAAAACACGGGAATGAAAGGGATCATCTCACACTTTATGTAAGTAGTAAAATATGAATTAGTTGTTAACGTATAAATACAAAGCATGCACTCAATTTGTTGATCTTACACTTGACTGATTTAAAGCCCTAAACATATTTACAATCTTTGTTAAAGGGACTCAAAGTTCTGAAGCCAATTTGTGTATTACTCTATTTATCGCTGCCGGCAGGCCGATGGGATCAGATGTTCTGAATGTGTGCAGAGTGTCCAATTACAAACGACCAGGTTTAAATGGATCATTTAGGTGTTTACAGGAAAACAATCTACGGAGATTTAGAGACACTTTAACAACACCGACTCTCCTCCAGTAAAATAAGGTGATTTAAATTCATATTTAAAGTCCCTTTAACCTTAATAAACACTTTTTAAAACATCTCTCAAAGAAATACATTATTCTGAAAAGTGTGAAACATTACAAACTAAATTTAACTCTTCCAATCCTTTAGGTTTTAAATGTTTAGCTGAACAGTGACTTTTATATTCAGATGTGTATTTTATCTGTAACTTGGTTATGATCAGACTATTTTATGGAAGTTTTAATCAGGGATTTTACCTTTGTCGAGTAGCCATTCGTCAACTACTCGACCGAGACGGTATGGGATTCGCTGTCTAGCAATCGCCAGGCGTTCGTTATCATTGTTGCCTTTAAAGTTTAAAGAGACATTTCATTGGTTAAAATCTGTCAGGTCAAAGGTTAAACGTTCATACTTAATGCTGCAGCTGCACAGTTACACCAGGTTTTTATATTTAAAAGGATTTATATCATTAAAAAAAACAGGATTTACTGAAACATTATTAGATTATTTTATTTTATCCAACATTAGGCCTATATTATAGGAAAATAAGTGACAAGGATTCTGTTTCATGGAGTTAAAGGAGCTCCGTTATAAAACCAACCCACAACACAGATTTATGCATCATGACACAAACTCCACCCACAAAGCTCCGCCCGTTTAAACCGGCTTTTAATCTACTTACAACAAGAAGACCTTTTAAATTTGTGGCGGAAGTTCCCTTTAAAGGTTTAAAGAACAACAGGTTTAAAATGTCACAACGACCCCCCCGTTTATAAACTGTCTCAGCGACCAGAACCAACAGTCATGAAAGGAAACACATCGTCAAAGCAGGTCCAAACAGATCAGAACCACTCTGACCAAAGCCACAGGTTCTAAAGGAGGAGGAGTCAGTGGATCTCATGAACCAGATACCTAAACAGGACGGAGGAAGAGCAGCGGCGGGACGATTCCACGCCAGCATCAGACGCCATTCTGCCGTTAATGAGACCGAACTCTGCGTTACCGTTTGTCGGGTCCGATAACCTCCAGAACAGGAGCCTCGCAGCACCGTGACGGACTCTGAGTGCGGCCCCTCATTGTCCCCACTGATTGAATCGAGTAAATGTACAACATTTTTCCCATCAAGGACGTTATTCAGTTCTGGCAGACAAAAGGCCCGGTGGCAAATAATGATGGCCCACGGTTCTGATGGCGTGAAGGATCACAGAGGCGGGAGGACCAGTGGGTGACCTTTGACAGAATGAACAGCTGACCTGATGGAAGGTTCGAAGGTTAACAGAAAGTCACTTCTGAAGAGCGCTGACTGATCACGCATGACGGACTGATGTTCAAGGACGGAGATGCTGACCCGTCTGCATTTATTACATTCATAGAGTTTCCTGTGAGAAGACCGGCCCGGTCCGAACCCACACCTTCTACTACGTCGAGGCCCTGACCCAGGCTACTCTGATTGGCTTGGCATCATGGGTCACGGCGTCCTGACATCATCAGAACAGAAGAATCCAACTGAGCCACTGACATTTCTGGACAGTCAGAACATCTGCTGGGCCGGGCCACGGTCTGGACCCTCAGAACGATTTAATATATGAAATTAAAAAAACCTATTTTACTGGGCCAACATCTGGTCATCTAGTGAGGAGCGGAGAATTATTACTGTGAGTGACAAGAATCCACTAACATCCACTGTTCACGCCCACAAACAAACAACCCACTCGATCACATGACGTCCTCAGAGTCTCATCGGTGGAGGTAAAAATGTTTTACAAACACATTTATTAATTAAAAAAAGCTTATGATTTCCTGACGGGGCGATTGTTTGTAGTTTAAGTTTCTGGTAGATGTAAATATTACATCAGCTGTGGAAAGTGTCGTCTTAACGACGAATCATGAATAATTCTCTCCTTCACCCCGGGAGTCTGAGGAGGTTGTTGTTCTATCTACTGTGTGTGTGTGTGTGAGTGAGTGTGTGTGTGTGTGTGTGTGTGAGTGTGTGTGTGTGTGTGTGTGTGAGTGTGTGTGTGTGTGTGTGTGTGTGAGTGTGTGTGTGTGTGTGTGTGAGTGTGTGTGTGTGTGTGTGTGTGAGTGTGTGTGTGTGTGTGTGTGAGTGTGTGTGTGTGTGAGCAGGATGACTCACATTAGGACAGAATACCATAAACAAACAGACACACACACACACACACACACACTCTGCATTTAACTGGTTTGTTAATGGTGGTGGTGGTGGATGATGGATAGTTAAAACTCTTTCAGTAAGGGGCTGGGGCAGAGGAGGGTGAGGGTTGATGTCACCATCGAAGGATCTTCTGGATCCTTTGGCCAATGGGTGGGTGGATGGATGGATGTGTGGATAGATGTATGGTTGGATGGATGTGTTTAGGATGGATGTGTGGATGGATGGATGGTTGGATTGATGTGTGGATGGATGGATGTGTTTAGGATGGATGTGTGGATGGATGTGTGGATGGATGTGTTTAGGATGGATGTGTGGTTGGATGGATGTATGGATGGATGTGTGGATGGATGGATGAATGGATGTGTGGATGGATGTGTGGATGGATGGATGTGTGGATGAATGGATGGATGTGTGGATGGGTGTGTGGATGGATGAATGGATGGATGTGTGGATGGATGTGTGGATGGATGGATGAATGGATGTGTGGATGGATGGATGTGTGGATGGATGTGTGGATGGATGGATGAATGGATGTGTGGATGGATGGATGGATGTGTGGATGGATGTGTGGATGTATGATGGATGTGTATATGGATGGATGGATGGATGGATGGACCAGTTTGATTAGTTGGATGCACATTGAAGGTAGGACCAGCTCAGGAGACATGAAGAAAGACGATGAACTTCTTCTGTTCAGTTTTCTGGGATGTGTTTACAAAAGTAAAATCCATCACTTCTCCAGACCTCCTTCTAAAGTTCTGTGGTTGTGGAGAACGGTCGTGAATAAGAATGACGGATAAACATATTTAATTTATCACTGAGCTGCTTTCAGACAGGCGTAAACATCTTCGCCTCAAGTTTACTTTTGGTTCTGGAAGTTTTCTCAAAGACACGTCTCTGCCGTCAAACGTTCCTGGAGGTCCACACCTCCTCAACCTCCTGAACCTCCTGAACCTCCTGAACCTCCTGCACCTCCTGAACCTTCTGAACCTCCTGAGCTGTGCACAAACACACCAACACACACACACTCAGACACATACATACATACACACAGACACACACACATACACACAATAACACACACGCACGCACACACATACATACACACACACACACACACACACCCACCACATACACACACACACACACACACACACACACACACACACACACACACACACACACACACACACACACACACACAGTTTCTCTCCCTTCATTGTCTCAATGTGTGTAGTTAAAGAATAATCCATAATTTCCTGTATTGTGGGTTTGTTTGCCGCCGTCACCCGCGGCTGTCAGTT
Source organism: Lophius piscatorius (assembly GCA_009660295.1). NCBI lineage: Eukaryota > Metazoa > Chordata > Actinopteri > Lophiiformes > Lophiidae > Lophius > Lophius piscatorius. The sequence continues at coordinate 4,340 of VRLP01004922.1, read as the reverse complement.
ACTGGCTGTCGGTTCTGTCACCTCCACGTTTGCTGCTGCACTGACTCCTCCTCTGAGGAGGCCTCAGCACCGGGCTGGGCTCTGGAGAACATTTAGCAGACGTCTGTCAGCGAGGAGAAATGTTGTTGCTCTGAAACGGAACAACACTCAAAGCGTCTCTCTGCCTGATGAATTCATTATTCCACGTCAGTTTCATCTGAAACACGCCGGCCCGGGTTTCTGACAGCCAGAACCCAGACATCCATTAAATCCTCCTCAACAGCAATCAGGACAGAAGAAAACCTGCATATGGTTCTGATGGAGCTCCTCGCCTCCATCACAGCAGAATCACAGCAGAATGATGCAAGAGGTCCAGTTTTCCTGAAAACACAAGTAGAAACTGTTTTTCAGGAAACCTGGATGAACCCGACTGACATGAAACTGACAGGCGTTGACAAGGAGGGCCGGTCCACGTCAGAGAAGTAGGAAGTAAACGGACGGCGATTTTAGAATCGGCAATATTTGCATAAATCCCACGACAATCCAGAGGGTCAGAACCAGCGACACCCCCTTTTATTGAGCCTGAAGGAGCTGGGATAGGCTCCAGCCCTGCTGTCGTGATGTGGGTCTGGCTTTCAGAATAAAAGCGCCTGATGAGGAATCTCTGCTTGATGATGAAGATGTTGATCTTAACAAGTTTTATGTAACAACAGATGAAGTCATTAAGAGGAAGACCTCTGTGAAAGTCTCTGACCGTCGCTGGAACTGGGTTTTCAGAATAAAAGCGCGTGATGAGGAGGTTCTTATTTGAACGTTACTTCGGTTGAATGATTAACGTTAACGTAACATTCCCGCTGAGTTTACCTCGCAACACGGCCGAACTAATAACGTGATATTTGACAAGGTCGTCATTTTGTAACGTGAGTCAGATTAACCACTCAGAGGTAAGGCAATGCCTTCTCCCCTCTCCCTCCCTCCCTCCTCCTTCCCTCCCTCTCTCCTCTCCCTCCTCCTTCCCTCCCTCTCTCCTCTCCCTCCTCCTTCCCTCCCTCTCTCCCTCTTTCTCCAAACTCCCTCTCTCTCTCCAAACTCCCTCTATCTCTCCCTCCTCCCTCGTATCTCTAGTATAAAACTAAACACACGTTATTATCGACTGTTTCTTCATCAAAAGCGTCACAATCACAGACGATCAGACGGCCGACGCCCACCTGTGATGAAACCCTCATCTATTGGCCGTCACTCAGACGTTGACATCTCCTGTGATTGATGTGTCGGCGCCTGTAAACAGTGTTTGTGATGAGATCACTGCTCTCGTAAACAAGAGGACAATCCTTTAGGAATGATTTCATTCTGAATGGAGAAGCGGTCACTGTAAGACCACCTACTGATGGAGAGACAGAGGGGGGCGGCGTGAATAATCATCCACACACACGGACGCCACTGCGTCAAAATCCACTTCTTCTCCCCCGTTTCTCCAGGGTCAGAACTCTTAATCTGTTGAGGCTGTCCTCACACAGAGGTTAATTAAGACGGGATAAAATCACCGTCTGATCGGTATTGATCCCGCCGTAGGACGCCACAGCCTTCAACAATGCCATCCTGCCTCCACGCCAACACTCCTTCCATTCATCCTGTCTGCAGGAGTGGCGTGCGAAGGCCTCCGAGCCTCCGTCCCGGTGGGTCTGGGACGGCGGAGCTTATCTCCTCCGGCAGACAGCAGCGTTCAGCGGCGCGGTCCCAGCTGACCCGCTCCGTCCTCCGCTCCTTGTTTTCCTTTTATTAATAAAGTGGTCAGATAAGGGGGGGCTCTATCTCATTACAAGCCCGAGGACACTCGCCACGTTAAATGCAGAAATATGCAAATGCCTCTTCTGTTCATGGAGCCGGGAGAATTAAAAAAGGAGGAACCAAATCTCACTATTATTTCATTATTCTGCTCTGTGTTCTTCGCCGGCGCCGGTGGCCCCAGTTAAAACCCTCTCACTGACGGTTCTGTGCACAATGGACTGAAGGGGCTCACGGACAGAACTGAGGCCAAAGTCGAGCCGATAAAAAAAAGCCCCTCTCCCCACCCTCCCCCACCGCATCCCACGAATGAGACTCCTCACTTCAAGGTGGGAAACCTCGCGTGGCGGGCGAGGCGGAGAGGGCAGGGTGGAGGTCTGCGGGTAAGAGGCCAGATGAAGAGGAAGTGAGCGCTGGGGGGCGTGGAGAGAGCATCACGCTCTGATTACAGCAGAAGAATACGGACGGAGACTTCTGCGTTATCGCTGAGTGCAGCGCGCCGTCGTCGGGCGGGAACACCGCTCCGCCCCGCGGGCCCGCGAGCGCCGCGCCATTGTGGTGCTATTACTTCCACGGCCAAGACTCGGGAGAAAGGGCTGTTTTTGTTGTGGCGCAGGCTTTTGTCTGCAACACAGAATGAAAATGGAGCGAGAAGAAAAGCGAACCACAACAAACGGGGCCAGAAATGTGTGTGCGTGAGCATTTTAGCATTTTAGATTCCAATAATTGAGCTAAAGACTTTTAATGGCCTATAAGTATGCAGTACAATACTTTTAATGAGATTACAAGGACAGCAATATAGGCCCCGCTGAAGCAATTACTTGCTTGCTTTGAGAGCGCCCCCCCCCCCATGTAATCCTCCCTTCTCTCCAGCTCTGGGTTTTATCTGCGCCGTCTCCTCTTGTTGTTATCGCTGTTGATCTGTGGCTGACCTGAGAGCGGCTGCGGGCCGCCATTATGGTCTGTTAGAGGCGTACGTGGATACTAATCAAACTGCAGGCGAGCTGGAAGAATAATTGCGTTGTGTGCTGGGGGTGAGGGGAGGAACTGCTCCGTAACTGTGATTAGATGTAATTAGTCTAGATGGACGCCGCCTCACTGACGACGGATTGGTGCGGATAAGATCCCTCACTTTGTTCTGCAGCGTTTGTGACTCAACACTTATCGTAACGGGAGGAAACGTCGTTTTCCATGACTGGATTTTGCTCTACGGTGATAAAAAAACAGCGTTTCTATATATTTTAAAAATAATATGTTTTTCATTGCTGGGCATCAAATAACCAATAAATAATCTGAAAAAGCTGCTGAATGTCGACGGTGCTGATCCATGGTTCTGAACCAGGCTAACGACACATTGAGCTCAGCTTGACCTCATCATCTTTCAGTCTGGCGCTCTGACCTCAGACCTGACCTCAGGTCGTCGGTGGCGCCCGCCCACGTGACAGCAGGCAGGTCGCTGACGGAGAGTGTTTGACCTTCGATGTTGAGATAGGAGCAACCAGACGTGAAATTCTGTCCGTGTCCACAACATGTCAGAAAACATCAGCGTCCTCTCTCCACCTGAGGCGAGACGGCAGGTCTGAGTCGCCGCCGTAAAACCCGCTTTCATTTGGATGAATACGCGGGTCGCAGCTAAAAAGGTCAGCAGACATCGTGAAAAAGGCCAGAGTTTGAACTCCTCCTGCGATTGTCCTGCCGTCATGAACGCTCACGATCAAACAGGTTTCTGATCGGACGCAGCAGTTACCCTCGTGTGGACTGAACAGAACCTGCAGTGGTTCTGGTGTCTGGGCATCACTGACAAACCCAGATGTAAGTGACACTCCTTTATTCATCTGTGGCTTTGGTCAAAGTCTCTGCAGGTGAAGAAGTTTACATCTCAAAGAGAGAAGCAGTGACATTTAGGTAACGTCAGAATAATAACAGAGACATTCTGCAGAAACATTCCGGTGTCGTGGAGTTTTCCCCTTCCTCTGCCTCTTAACGGGAACTTTTCCAATTCTTTTTTCACTAAACTGATTGTTGGAGATAAAGGTCATTAAAGGGGAATCCCGCCTCTTGGGTCACGTCAGCTTTGTTTCATGAACGGAGCCACACAAACGGACCAAACAGGACTTTTATTATTTCACATTAGTTGTTGTTTGTGCTTCAGTTGATAAACCCTCTATTTCATGAAGTATTGATTAAATAATGGTAATAATGGGTGAAAAAAAACATTATTTAAGGGGCGTAATTGGTAAAATGGATAGAATGTCACCCTTAAAAGCACAGTTGTGTAAAATAAATGAATTCAACAAACTCACATTAATGTATTTTCCACTGTGAGTTGGAATGAACGTTAGTTATAACATATTTATATCATAGTTTTATATTGTTATCTCTTGACCAAAAACAATTCTATTTCCTATTTTTGATTCCTGGTCATGTGATTTGTGTTTGTCCCGTCAAAGTAAAAGCCTCTTTGTCAAAGCTAAACATTAAACACGGAGTATTCTGTATAATTCTACTTTCATCTATAAGAACACAGATCAAACATAAAGACAAGAATAACAGACATAAAATAGACCAGATCAAAC
>VRLP01004921.1:0-42737 GCA_009660295.1 Lophius piscatorius | reverse complement strand
ATTTATATATATATATATATATATATTTATATATTTATATATATATATATATATATATATATATATATATATATTTTTATATTTATATATATATATATATATATATATATATATATATATATATATATATATTTATATATATTTATGGGCAACCTTGCATTGGTTACTGTCAGTGATTTCAGGAGGGATGAGAGCGTTGCGTCGTGTGGCGTAGTCCTGCTGTTCAGGTCGAACTTGTGGTTCTGCTTCAGTTAGAGACTGGTGCACACCTGTTTGTGCAATGGACTGTGGATCCCCTGGAGGAAGGAACAAGTCCAACACACCCACACATAGACACACACATACACACACCCTCACATATATACAAACACACACACACACATACATCTACGCCTGTAGAGTATCTGCGGACACTCGACCTTTTTTATTCATAGAAGGTTTTGACTTCATCAGTTCTTGGGGTACACGATGATAGTATTCATTGCAGGTACTTGTACGCTTATCCATGCATTGATTCTAAATTTTTACTACGATACTTTATGGTTTATCCTGAAAGAATATGCATTTATATTAACACATAACAATAAAATATGAACACACATCAAAACCATACATCAACAAAATCATTTTTATATTGAATAATGTTAATATTATACAATTCTGTGAAAAAATATTGGAGTCCTCCTGTTTTGTTTTTTTCTTTCTAATGTTTAGGTAGGTATTACGTGTCAAAGTAAGGTCCAAATGAATGGCAGGAGCCAGAGTTATCAATAGAACATTCTCCTCAGAATTATAATGCTTCTCCTGGCTGACTTTCTTCCAATGGTTCATCCTACTGACATGCATCTCCATATGATGTAAAGAAAATGTGACCCATCAGATCAGGCCACCTTCTTCCATTATTGTGTGGTCCAGTTCTGATGCTGTTGTGCCCATTGTTGGAACTTTCAGCAGAGGACCGGGGTCATCATGACCAGTCTGCTGATACATAGCAAGGGAGTTATTTAAAGCACAGAGTTGATTTTTCATTGCTGGTCAAGTTATTCTTGGCTCAACAATATATTCTTTGGAAAGTAGTTGGGAGCAAAAAAAAAACGCAGAAAGTCCACACACATTAGAGACCAAACATATGATCAAGATTGACTCAATTGAAAAATTAGGAAACACTTTTCTGACACAAATTTAATTTTTTTTATTAAATTTTGTTTTTCAACAAAACAGTCATTTGATTTCATTGCAGGTCTAATCAATTACACAGACAGAATGAAGCCTTCGGGAATAGAACCCCGACACCGCCGTGCTAAAAAAAGGAAAAAGTTTTAGTCATCAGGCCTTCGTGTATAATGACAGAAATTTCCCCCCATGTAGATGAAGCACATCAACATCTCGACAACATTTTTGTTCCACATCATTAATCTGCAGAAGCTTCCTTAGCGCGAAAAACAAAATGGAATTAATTAGGAAGATGCAGGAAACCAAGTTGAGGAATTAATAAAACTGCATTCCTCGTTAATGGATAGAAAACAAATGACGCCATTATTCTTTAAAAGGCAGGCTGGCTCAGTGCGTCGGCTCCTCATTTCTGACTCCATTACGATGCAGAGAGAGGGTCGTTCTCTACCATGTCTGAAATGAGGTTTCAATGAGAAATTTTAATTAGGAATTATAGCCTGGTGAAGATGCGGATGAAAAACAAAGCTTCTCATTTTCACTTTACAACTTTTCCACGCAAGTTTGTGTGTAGTTAGAAAACACGAGCGATTTTCAGAAATCTCTCCCGAGAGGTGTGTATATTTGCAATGTCAATGCCAGAGAGACGTCGGAGCTCAGACGAATCCTTTCTATTAATATAATATTTAATATTAGAATACTTCATTTATAATAAAACATCAGCTAATAATATTTGCTGATGTTAACATTTCGATAGATGCTTCAATGTTTCATATCCGCTGTTAGTTCTTGATTTTACAGAGACAGTCATCCAGCAGATGTAAGTAATGCATGCATCCTTTCCTAATGAGAAAGATAATGCTCTCGCTATGTGATCGGAGTTGTGCATCATCAGAAAATTGCCAGAGGGCTGAAACTATTTGGCAGCTGTGCAGGCATGTTGTTGTTTTTATCCCCCAAGGGATCCCCGTCTCTGCTGGACACATGCACTGCATCGCTCCAGTTAAACAGGTTAGGTGTGCAAAGCTTCGGGGCACAATTGATGGAGGGGTTAGTGGGGGTCAAGCAGCAGTGGAAGGAATCAATATGTGATGAGTCAGAGGGAGGAGAGGGCTGCCTTACCTGAGGACAGTGAGACCTTCCTCTAATCTACTCAGGAAGAAAATTGCAGAGCTCAATTTAAGACCTAACCCATGAAATTAACACCTCCAGCTCTCTTTTCTGCTACCAAGAGTGATTTCACAGAATGTGCAGCCTCTTTTAAACTTTTCAAAGTGAGAGGCCCCTGACTTTATTTTGGGATTCACCTTATGTGCCTTCTCCTCCAGTTGGGGTTGCATGTGGCAGAGGTGCCAAGGGAGGAACATTAAAGTCAAATAGACCCAAAGTATTGTTCAAGGAAATAATGTCGAACAAGACAGAGCATGAGAGGTTATCTGAGAACATGAGCATGTACTGTTTTTTTAATTTCCAGGCAGAAGATGCTCTGTGGTTCAAGACTCACTTCCTGTTTTTATCTTGTTTCCACAAATGGTGCTCAAAGCTCCATTTTTGGAAAGCACTCGAATACACATGTAAAACAGATGATAGCCTTCCACGAAACCAGGGATTTAAAACAGGGGCTTTGTGGAGGCCTTGAAGGCAGGCTCATTATTTAAATGGTTACGCAATTATAATTTATTGGTCAGGATTAATCACATATATCAATATTTGATCCGAAAAGCCTTTAAACAGTTTAAAACCTAATGGATTTTGATACCTGAGTAAAACAATGAATAGATAAAAGTAATCAACCTTCAAGGTCAACATATTTTATTTTCTGTAAATTCATAACAATTATTTCACTGTTTGTGTTAAAACGCTACCTTGTAGTTATGGGTGTTTGTTCCTCATTCTGGCCATGCAGTCTGAATTTCTGTGCACAAATATACACATTTATAAATTCATTAATAAACAGTAGTTGTTTATTTTACAAATTGCAAGCATTCACTCAGTGTTTCACCCCTGCTCTCAACATCTCCACGCTGTTTCCTGATTCCAGTAACTCAACTTAGAAGAAAAAATAAGCTTAATGCTGAGTATGTCCATCCAACTGTGGGTCGTAATGTTTAACGTGTCGATGGTTATAATGTTATGGCTCAGTGTATTCCCACGCAAACATACTCAACACACCATCAAACGTTTAGGTAATATTAAATACAAAGGCATGCAAGTTTTCTCACATGATATAAAACCCTTATAATTTCCCAAATCTATGGGAAGGTCTTACTGGGACACTCAAACTGTTTGTCAGGCAGTCTTGTGGTTTTTTGGATGTTTTGGTTTTTCTGACCATGTTTTTTCTGACCAAAAAAAAAATCATCCAGTTCAGACCAGGACAACTTGGATACCAAATATTTATGTTTGTTTACAATCTTCACTGTGGAGCCTTTGATCAAGGTAGGTACCATAACAGCAGAGCTCCTGCAAAAGTTGATGAGCATCTTGTTTGTCTTAGAGATGTTGAGTTGTGTGTATGAGTAATGGCAAAGAAACGTGACTGAGCATTGATCAACTTCAACATAACAACGTCTTTGAGCTATTCTTGAATTTAAAAGGAAATGGTTTGTTGTTCAGTACTCAAACAACTCATGACAGATAGATCGAGATATGGCTGGCTTGGCATGGCATGGCATGGCAGGGCGGGCGGGCAGGCAGTCACTCACTCACTCACTCACTCACTCACTCATCAGCTAAATTGTTTAGGAACATTGAATTGACTGGTTAGTTAATAATTGATGATGTTCGATCCTGAACATCAAACCAAATTAGAAAAAGAGTCCTTAGTTTTTTTCCCAAATGGCCCACGCAGGTCAGAGTACTTGGAGGGAACCCAGGCAAACTCAGGCAGAGAAAGGCCTGGATGTGGATGGATTTGAACCCTCTTGTTGTTGTGAGGTAATGATGCTACCCCACTTTCCTGACATATTTTCTAATAGTGAACATTGTAAAAAGAATAAGATAACAAAAGCAGTGCCTAAGACTGACTAACTGTAACTTAATAAGACTATATTTCTGAGTCACATCTATATTATATTTCTTTGTGTAATTTATTCTAATAGTTAAAATTTTACTAACTTGGGGGATATTTGTTTTATGGACATAACTTCCTAGCCGTTGCTAGTCCAAATTTGGCACATTTGAATTGAATGAATCTATCTTCTATGTATTGTGTTCTACTCGAATAGTACATATTTTGCTCACAAGTGTGAATTTTTTTAAAGAACACTGTTTTTCAGATAAAACTTCACATTGAGTTTGAGGCGTTCAATCAGAGGGATTGTTTGTAAAACACAGGGGATTTGGGGTTTCTGAGGAATAAACTCCTTGCTGTCGGGGATGACAGAGTAGTTCTAGTTTCACAATGTTGTCCCGTGTATAACAAAGTCATTATAAGGAGATGTAAGAAAAGGAGCGAAGATTAATGAGCTCTAGTTTAATCTAGAAAGGCATGTACCTGCATCGAGGCCCAAAAGTCCAATTTAATTCAATCAAGACCAAAAACAACTTCAAAGCACCAAGACCCTAATTCATTTCAGGTTTATGAGTTTGTATCAGCCGATCAGTGGAATCAAACTCAAACAAAAATTAAAGACAATATGAAATTTCCAGAGTAACAATGTTGAAAGTACAGCGTAAAAAATTAAGAGGTATATGAGCCTATTTTGGCGGCACGGTGGTGCAGTGGTTAGAGATTTAGGAAGGTACCGGGTACAAATCCACTTCTGCCGGCCTTTCTCTCCGGGAATTCCCGCTACCTCCCAGAGTCCAAAAACATGGAACATAGGTGAATTGTTGACGCTTAATTTCCCGTAAGAATGGTTGTGAGCGTGGGTGGTTGTATGTTTCTATGTGTCAGCTCTGCGATGAGCTGGTGACTCATCCTGGGTATACCCCGCCTCTCGCTCGATGTCAGCCGGGATGGGCTCCAGCCCCAAACGACCCTGAACAGGTTACACGGTTATAATCAATGAGCACATTTCATGTCAAAATTAGGAAGTGATTCTTATTTTCAGCTAAAAGACTTAACAAAAACATAGTTAGCAATATTATTTTTCTTATATTCGAAGAGATACCCTTAAATTTTATACACTGCACCTTCAAAGAAAGTGAAAAAAAAGAATACAGATCCAGAGACATATGCCCCAATACCTATCTCCTTCCACCAACACTCCTAGAAATCTTTCCAATAGTTCTTCAGAAATCCTGCTAGTAAATCAACAAACCCAAGGTGAGATCATAACCACCATAGCAGAGTTCAAATCATCGCCTCGTTTTCCTTGGGACAATGATGTCAATGTGTCGCACCACTGTTGCCTCACACCAAGAATGTTCTGGGTTCAAATCCATGGGTTCCGACTGAGTTTTGATGTTCCTCCCACAGTACAAAAGCATGAAATTAAGTTACATTTTTGTCAAAATTATCAAAACACTACTTCGGTCCATGAGGAACAGGTGAATTGTCCAGAGTGTGCCATGACTCCTGTCTAATGTCAGCTGGAATATGCTCAGATGGCCATGCACAGAATAAGCGGTTACAGAAAATGGATGGATAATTTTTCCTTTAGTTAAGATTGGAAAGATTGATTCTGCAGACCTGAACACCACAAACACTAATTTCCCATTGAGCTGCTGAGAGAGTGATATTGATTATCAATATTGATGGAAGCTCTAACTTGTAACCCATCACCTTTTAATCGCTTTTAGTAATCTATCAACCCCAGTTCACAGGAAAACGAAGTTTCATGTGATGGCTCAGATGGCCAGTCAAAAGGTTTCTCAGTAGCGGGAATGAGAGGCATTATGAATGTGTCAGAACCGATGTCGCAACACGACTAGATGATTTTTCACTCACTTCATTTCTCTCTCTCTCTCTAAGCCCCAGCCTTCAACCCCACTGGTCTAATGGAGATGCATAGTTTGTCACAGTTTTGACTTTTTCTAACTTTCTTAATGTTAAGTTTTACCTATCGCACGGATCAGTGGTGCTTGAGCACCCACTGAAAAGATTGAGCACCCTTCAGGCGATCTCAAATAAATAAAGAAAAGCTGCACATTTCGGTGGCTATATACTGTGTGACGAATATCAAGGTATGGCATTTATCATCTTTATAAATACAGTACCTGAAGACAAGGTGCTGATATGGTGCATCCTCTTATAATGTGAAGGAAAGCTATGTTGCATTTTGTTGAGGTTTGTGACTTCATCCAAACGAACGACTGTCAAATTTATTGCAGTCAAGGTGAATTTGCAACAATCATCAACATGGTGGTTGTCACACAGTGGATACTACAATGAGTGAAAACATTTTTTAAGTGTAGTATTCATAGAGAAGAGTGATCAATTAAACAAATTAAACAATTCATGATAACTGTTGCCTCTAGTTGTTTTCCAAAAACAGCTGGTCTAGACCAAACTCCATGAGCAAGCACTTGTCCATAGTGGCGAGAAAAAACTGCCTTTTCCTGGGCAGAAACCTTGAGCAGCTCCAAGAGTCAGTGTGGAAGGCCTACTGCTATGACCGTTTGGATTTGAAGAGAGAGAGAGGGAGAAAGAGAGAGGAGCAATCTCTGGTTAGAACAGGAACATCAGGTATGAGAGCCAAATTAGCGTTTTCCACATTACTGCATAGCTAAGAGCTAGCTCATGCCAGCCTTAATTATAAGTTTCATTAAAAAGGAAGGTTTTAAGCCTACTTTTAAATTTAGAGAGGGTTTCTTTCCCCCGAACCGAGACTGGGAGATGGTTCCACAGGAGAGGAGCCTCTGGCTCAGGTCCTACTTCGGGAGACGCTAGAGACTCTAGAAGTAACCCTTCACGCCGGGAGTGTAGTGCTGGGGTTGGATAATATGGAACTACGAGCTCTGTCAGATACGTTGGTGCCTGGCCATTAAGGGCTTTGTACATAAAAGATGGATTTTGAATTAGATTTTTTAGATTGCACCGGGAGCCCATGCATGGATGCTAATATCAGAGTAATATTTTCACACAGGTGCAGCAGCGTTTTGGATCCGCTGATCACATCTGAGACTTATTGGGACTGGCTGCTGATAGGGAATAATAGTAATCCAGCCTGGCAGAAAACATTTATTTGCATCTTTTTGCGACAGAATGTGTCGTATTTTAGAAATATTACGCAGATGAAAAAAGGCAGTCCTAGAAATCTGTTTCAGGTGGTTGTCAAAGTACATAAGCTGATCAAAGAAAACTCCCAGGTTTCTCACAGTGATACTAGAGGCCAATGTAACGCCATCAAGAATAGTTACATTGTCAGATAAAGGATTTTCTAAGGTTTGGTCCCAGCACAATAACTTCAGTTTTATTCGGATTGTCTTTTACGCTTTCTCATTTTTCCTCATTAAATATACATACCTACTTCATTCACTCTTTAAATACACAAGAACAAATATACTTTACATTCATGTTCTTTTACAGGGATTTGAACTTCTGTCCTTTGAAATTACTTTATTTATCTTTACTACTTACAAGGGATGTACATCAATCATCCAAGACATTGTAACAACATGCCTCACATTGTGTTAGTCCCCTTTAAAAGCCAAAACAGCTCTGTGATGCTTTGTGTGTTCTGACACCATTCTATCAGAACCATTATTAACTTTTTCAGTAATTTTTGTTACAGTAGCTCCACCGTGGGATGGCCTTCACTCCCACATAGCATCAGGGAGCGTTGGCTATCCATGACAATGTCGCTGGTTCACCAGTCGTCCTGCCAAAAACCAATTAATATTAACAACACTAGCCAAAAGACAGTCTACAACTCCTACAGTTCTGGAGATGCTCCGTTCCAGGCGTATAGCCATAACAATTTGGCCCCTGTCAAGGTTGCTTAAGGAAATTTTCGTATACATTTCTTCATATATGTTGGAGAGGCACCTTTTGATTTTTGTGATTTTTAAGCATTTTATTTACTTAATTCTTCTTCATCTTTCTGCTGTTCCCATTCGGGGTCGCCACAGCAGATCAATTGTTCTCATTCATAGGCTGGTATCCTTCTGTTTAACAGTACCAGTATTTGTTGACGCAAGGCCTGAACGATCCGGTTTGGAATCAGTTTCAAGTTACGGATATGGCATATTTGTACCAGATGCCTTTCCTGACGCAATCCTCCACATTTATCCAATCGTGTTACTGGCACTAGAAATACACTGGCTAGTGAACTTTCTGTGGCTGGTTCTACTTTTTTTAATTTACTTATTCTGTGTAAATAACAGGGAAAACTTACATAACTTCTCTCAAACTTTCTTCATTCACTTAATGACGCGCATGGCGGGGGATTGCTGAGTCGTTCACATTCTTAATCTTGTCTTTCAAACGCATCAACTTTGTGGCAAAATGATCCCTTTCTGTCTAACTTACCCCAACTATTATCTTGTGAAATTAAATAATGTGGCTATGGGGCATGGTTTTTTTACTGAGGTAGAATTTTACTGTTAGAACCAATCATTCTATGCTGTATCTTCAAATTAGAGTATGACAAAGACATGAATCTTTGCAGCCTAAGAAGACTTTATTGAACATACAATCAGGATACATACAGAGAAAATCCAACGAGTCCTTAACCATCTGTTCTTTTATAGGGATTGACAAAATCTCTCTTTGCTTCTCTTTCAAACCAAATATGGTGTTCTGTCTCTACTGGTATTTTTCCCAAACATCCCTGAGTCCTCAGATAACTCTGCTTATTTAGGTTCACTTATTTCTCACCATCAGAGAATAACAGAACTTATTTAAACATATGTTCATGAACACTACCTATACTTCCTGCTTCATTTCGACATTTGTGTATATGTGTAAACTTTTTGTTAAGGAATGCTGATCTGACTTCGGGTTGAAAAACATATAAGCCTGATGACTATTCCCTTCTATCATTAAATGCTACTGAAGAGTCGGACTCTTTACCTCCTCCAAATCAACAGCTCCCACTGTTTGCAAAACCCCGTTAAAAACAGCTTGCCGAGACAAACTGCTACATTGACTGATGTAATGCATCATTTTAAATGACACGACAATGGTAATTTTTACAACAATCACTTTACATCTATTACAAGAATTTAATGGAAATACTTGAATTTTTGATTTCAAAAGGACCACACGGATCCAGGAAGTAACTAAGTCATATTTGATCACAAACGTCACCTCATCTTCCAATGTCGACCGGCTGTTTGACCTGACTAAAATCTCATGACTTTATCTGCTCTTTGTTTCATGCAAAATGGATATTACTTTTATATGTTGCACAAATATTCTACATTGTAATCATCGTTTACTCAGCCGGCATTTTCACAAGCTTGAAAAGAGTTATAATCCCCTCCCTTTGGCTACTCACTTCCGTGATTTTTCAAATATGCTAACTGGGTTCTCGTGTTACACTACATTTTGGCGAGCTCTTTATTTATTGTTAAGGTCCTTTAATGCTCAGTATTAAAAATGGACACTTCCATCTCTATGTCCTTTCGTTCATGTTGATGCATTTCTGCATGTTCTCGGCGAGTTCGAAGATATGGACAGAACAGAGCAGTCCCACTCGAGGGAATATTGTAATAATTAAAGCAAGACATGACAAATGTCATAAATACAAGTGCGCAGATCTTATATTGGTTTCTGCTCACTTTTATTTACATGCACAAACAGAAAAATTGACATTCTCTGAAATCCCTCAAAAAAGCAAGACATTGGTGTGCATGTAAACACAGTCATAGTTTATATTCAGTTTCACACATTCTCCCATCAAGATGTGTTTGTACTGATTGAGGTGCGCACACCTCTTTCAGGTCTCATGACCTTAATCTTGTTATTCACTGCAGCAAAGAGGTCTATTAGGCTATAAACATTAAACTAATGGTACAGACAGAAAAGTTGTTCAAAACCAAGCAGACTACCCGTTAAAACTGGAGCAACATAAACCCACAGATCAGAAGATAGGTTAAAATTCTGGTGGCTTACACAAGGCCTCTGAAGGTACCTCCAAATCATAGGGCAGCAATTAGCATTCCAATGACATCGTTAATGTATCAATCTGCCTTACTGCCTGATAAGGACAGCCACAGGATGTGTGTGGGATCTCAATTAAGAATCCCCTGTTCCCCGCTAGTATTGTCAATATTGAGCAGTCATTGGCGAACCAATCAAAGGTTCATCACATGGCACATTTAAAACAGTCCTTCACGCTGCCAACCGAGGCCAACTGATGGCTCATTATCCTGCAGCTGTAAATTGCAGCTGTTCTGGGCAGAATTTCAATTATGCACTTCTTAAAACACTCACTGGATTAAAGATGTAACAAAAGGCCACTCACCGCAATCAGGTCGTCTGATTAGCTTTTCATATAGAAGATGAAAGCTGTGCCTCTCAATTCAGTGAATCCTTTTCTGTGACTCATTCACTGGACCTTTTGTGCTCTTGTCTGGTTCTAACACATTTCTTTCAAATTGGTGAATATGAATAAAAGACAGCACCATTGAAAACATGTTCCCAGAAACAGACATGTGTATAATGTGTTCATCATGTGTTTACCCCATACACTATTGGTATTTTAATGATTTACCATTTATCTACCCAGTCCGGTGTCCTGCCTCCCAGAGACCTAAAACACTCAAACACATTCTTTACACTTTTTTTTTGCATCAACCTGGAAAAATGTTGTTGCTGTTCGCACATTTCACACAAATGTGATTTGGACGGTTCATTTAAACAAGCATGAATGCCAAAATTTAAGTTAAGTTTATTTCAACCATAGTTATTATAGTTAGTACGATCATTAATAAAAATCTAGCGATGAAGTTCAAGATTGTACCTCAGCTCCCTCCCTAATCCACTGTGACCTTCAAGTCTCAAAAAACATCATTGTCTGCCACCTGTGGAGTGATGAGGTTCCACGAAATAGATTTGTTAAGAAATGTAGTTATTTCCATAAGTGTCGGTCAAACTTGAATTAAAAGTCAATAAATTATTTGTTCTGCATTAGAGCAGGCAGTTGCGGCAGAGAATGCATATTTTGACAAATGCAGGATCGTTCTTATTAATTAATAAAAGAAAAAGCAATAAGCTTGAAAAGCTTGCTCATCACACAGTGAGCTCTCGGTCCACGACCTGGTGAAGCATGAAATGAAAAAATACAAAAATATATAAAGCAATTAGCCAAAAATACCTCGTAAATGAGTTGACTCCAAAGAAATACCTAGATGTTCAAAGGTCATGAATAAATAATAAATATGACTTAAAAAATGCTTTTTAATTTTGAACGAATGAAATATGAAAAATTCTGTCTACCAAAATATTCTACCTCTTTCACCTCGGTAAACTCAATTCAAAGTTCTGTATGATATTAAAAGATCATACAGAGACCAGGAAAGATCATCCTTTCCTGGTCTTGCTCCAGAAAAACCCATTCTGGTCAGATGTTTGTCTGTGCTTTTCCAAAGTGTACAACTGTGATATTACACACTGCTATTCTGGGCAGGCCTAAACCTTTTAACTGTAGCCCATGTACAATAAAAGACTATTCAATTTGCCACTCTAGTGCAAAAATGAATATTTTAACCTCAAGGGAAACTGAGGAGGTGCCCTCTTTCAAGTTCTGGCTAGCAGAAATGGCCTACCTGATATATTTGGAGAGGATGTGACACAATGTTTTTACTACTTGTGCAACCTTTGTAAAAATGTGGCAAACGTCTCTGTCCGTGTGCATTTTTCTGAATAAGTGCTATGTATATTTATTTCTGTCAACAGCAATGTTAGTGTGTTTGGCAGGTGCTAGTCTTACTTCTAACATGTATTACATCAAATAATACATATCCCAAAATGTATGTTTTTTTTTACGTATTCCCTTGGTTGACTCAATGAAAGTGACATACAGTATTCAAAATACTTTGAATTACTTTTGGATAACTTTAAAATTTTCTCAAATGTATGAATGTTGCAATCACATAAAAAGCCTATATCATAGTCAAGTAGTCAATTCTCTTATTTTCTTATCTCGTATCATCTGGCTAAATGCATTTGAGTAACCCCCGATATTTCCATACTTGCTGGAGGATCAACATTTTTAAGAGCATGTAAGCACAGACTCTGTGTAAGGTAAGTATATAAAACAAAAAAATATAATGCCCAATTTTTTTTTTGTCTTTTTCTTTATTCGTTATCACTTAGTCACACAGACCCATATATATATATATATATATACACATATACATACATATACATATGTATATATATATTTATGTATATACTCTCTCAAATACATAAGTACTCAATCCAAATTTGAAATACAGGAATAAAGTGCATGCAATAATAAAGACACAGGAATGATACCGATCTCCAATGACATATATAAATATGAATTAAAATAGTCCAGTTAGAGATGTGCAATAGTTCTATTATATAGTACAGAGATATAAAGAGAGAATATACTACAGAATAGACATGATGAATGTTTTATATTCTTCCGTGTGACATTAACTCCACCTAAGAGTTTATGTTTTCACCTTTGTTTGTCAATTTGCAGGATTATGGAAAACTACAGGACAGATTTGGATGAAGCTTTAAATAGAGAAAGTTTTTTGTATATTCTATAGGTATTTACTTTGTGGTGATGTTATATCATGACCGCACGACATGATGTCATACTGACGTTTTGTTAACTAGATTACAGGAAAGCTTAACGACCGATTTGCATGAAATTGTTTCCAGAGGCATTGTTTGGCATTTCCAAGAGATAATTAAAATTTAGCGATATTGCTATTAAATTATAAAAGCTGGTTGGAGAAGTGATGCCAACTTGTGTTGAAAGTCCTGTCTTGAGAATCTGTCAGTTGTGGTTGGTGTTGAATTTTAACCGGCTATATAGCCCAAGTCCGCTAGGATAGGCTTTAGCCCCCGTGAACCCGAATGGAATAAGTGGTTGCAGATAATGAATGAATGATTGCATTTAAGAAATTCATCTTAACATTTCTCTTTGAATGAACAATAACAGGTGGTATAGTCGGGAAATATTATGGAATCGTCGCGTCACTGCATGCACCGCCGCAGATCCTTCGTTTGAATGCAATTTTAATCAGGGAAGACTAAAGAATCGATGGTAAATGGTGTTTATTTAACAATCAGGAATTAATGGATGGATAGTTTATTTAACCATTTGCAAAATGATGAATATAAAGTCTTTGGCGCTACGGCTCGACGGTGGGTACTGATCACGCTGAACGATCTGTTTTGAGTGGCAGCAGAATAGATAAACCCCCTGAGCCTGGACACTGGTGGTGACGAACTTCTCTGGAGCCGGAAGGATGAGGAATCCGAGGAACTGTATGAGGCGGAGGATGGGAGTAGGAGGATGTGCGTACTGGCAGCAACAGAGCTGAGGAGGGAAGAGACGGGAGGAGAGAGGTGGTAGCCATTGGGTGCAAGTGAGCAGCTGATAGGGGAGTAAACAGGCCCAATTGATAATGGTTGAGAAAGAATTACCGCATGTGGTTGCCTGACAGGTGGGACAGAAGGGAGAGATTTGCTATGGTGAGCTTTATTGTCTTCCTGACTAAACTTTTGCTAGATCTCAATAACTCAAAAACTATTACATGGATCATTTTCAAGTGTGGGGAATAACTGGATTGATTTTGGAAAGATTAGTTGTACATTTCGGACACTAGGGGTAGCTCTATCTGGAAACTGGAAAACAGTGTTTTTTATAAGAAAGCTCGCCATAATATCAGAAATATGCAACCAACCTTTCCTGAAATCAATCCAGTTCTTCCCCACACTTTGATTTATATAGGTATTAAACCTTGACAAAGTCTGGGAGTTATAAGGTATCTGGAGAACATGGTTTTTTCGTAAGAAAGCTCCCCCTAGTAAGTAAAATAGGAACTATTAGAGTAAAACACTATGTATACAAGATAGCTTCCCTTGAGTTTATTCATTTACACTCAATTTGGAATAAATGGGACGAACAGTTGAGAAGTTATAGGCCGAAAACTTTTGAAGCTAAAGCTCTCACTTGTATCGGAATTGTAAAACTGACAGTTCTCTGGTTAATGTTGTGCCTTGGTAGAGGTTTTTGCACTCTCTGAGTGCATTTTCTGGAAGAATAAGTTTATTTGTGGAATGGCCACTGGGTACAGCGGCCAACTACCAATCCAGAGATCAGAAGGTAGCCAGTTCAATCTTACAATCAGTTTTAATATGAGACAAAATGTTGTAGGTAATTACATTTTTTTCACTGATGTAACCGCTGTCCATAGTGGTCTCGACAACTGTCTGAATCACCTGAACTCATGTTTTAATGCCAATGTAGTCACATAAATCCAAGAGCAAAGAGGTGGTGCCACTCTTATTGTTAACCATCTCAGTGTGGCTGGGAATCTGATGCAATCACGTCGACCCTCTGTGCCATGGAAAAAGCAAACCAGTTCTTTGTTGAGAAAAGTTATTAATGAATTTAAACTTCTTACTTCTTAGTACCGTCAATACTATAAAGAAATTGTTCTGTGATCAAAATCATTGCCTGGAGCATTTGAGGCTCTTCTATAATAGTTTTGCATAACCAATTTAGTTGGTTAAAAAAAAATCAAGATAATATAGAAGGTTGAACAGATATAGACAATTTATATTGTGGAACAGATACAGGTAGTGTAACTGATTTAACTGATACAGACAATTTACACTGTTGAAACGACAAAGAGAATTTAAGCTTGTGAGCAGATACAGGTAACTCATTTGGTAAATAAGATTTTATTTGGTTTGATAAATGTACATCATTTTGTTGATCTAACAGATACAGATAATTTAGTTGATCTAACAGATACAGATCATTTATTTGATGGAAACAGATAATTTAGTTGGTTCAATGATCTTGGATTTACATTTCGAGCCATCATGGTGAAAATGTAAGGCCTGATTAGAATTCACCAGCAGATGCTGCTTCAACTGCTCACCCTTTTTCCTGTTGGCTAGCTGTGCTGTAACTCAGCCTCTGATTCTGCAGCCCTGGAAGCTGCACAGCAAATAAAATAAAAGCAGCCATAAACACACTTTCTACATTGGGGGATAGAGCTCACTGGAGTTATTTACTGCTGACTACAGACTGTGTCCTCATCTTCTCACTGCGGTTCCTGGGCTTGTATATCCGCTGTTGCACTTTCATCGTGTGTTGTCATAAAACTCGAGAGTTTATGGGCTGGCTGGCTCTCAGCAGCCCTGGCCTCTCCTGACGCTTTATGACTGCTGCTGTCCAAAGATACCAAAAACCACCTGACGAACTGAGGGACTGTGAAGGTGAGCTACTGTCTCTTGGCGGTTCTCAGCTGAACGTCAGAATGATATGGTAATAGGACACAGTCGGCGATTGGTGTGCACCTGAATGAGCAGCAACCTATTAGGAGAATAACAATAATATACCCTTTATTAATCACGTACAGTTATACACAGTACAACATTACATTAAAATTAGTTCTTTGTACATTTGACCATTCTCTGAGGAGCAGTGTTCTACTCCTCCGAAGCACCTGGGGAGAATTTTGTGGTTAAGGGTCATGTAGACGGCGAAGGCTTGGAACAAACCGCCTATCCTTTGATTGCAGTGAATCTTCTCTGAGCTACAGCCGCTTCAGAAGGTGAGCTAATTAATTTGTGATGAGTGAATTTTAGTGAAGTTAGGCTTTAAGTCATATCTTTCAGCTCAAGCAATCATCCGAGTATCAAAATATGGAGACGAAGAAGAAAACAAATTGCACAATGAAGTGCATCACCTCCAGATATCATGGGGCCTGGTTAGATATTATTCAAGGATTTACAAAAAATGACTTTGAACGCAAAAAATAACCATAAAGCAAAAAAAATTTTTAAAAATGTGCCGCACAAATGTTGTGATGTCTGTGTTGTGAACCTTGTGAAGCCAAGTCCACAGTTACCTCCATGTTTGTCACTTATCACACAGTTATCACATCTTCTTCTACTTTCTCCATATTTGTCTTTGTCAAAACCTTTGACTCTTCACTGCCGTTTTGTGGATGCGTTAATTCCATAGAAGAGTGTGAGAGCTGACTGATCTAACATTTGAAATGGATGAAGATATATTTTAAATGAAGAGGGGGGCATTTCATATGGTGTTTGTCCTTCCCAAGAAAGACAAGTGATAACACTTATTTTCACCATTTCCTTCAGTCAAGCACAGGTGAATTAAACACAGCTGCTGTTTTGTATTCATGGTGAAGTGAGCGATAAGTATGATATCCAAACACTGGCGTGTCCATGTCTACATACAGCCACAATGAGCCCATCCCTTATTTCATCATCTTACTGATATCTGGAAATGTGAGGCCTGTCACTCATATTCATTCAAGTATCAGGATTATTATCAGGGGAGTATTTCAGCGGCAGGTTAATTGGAAACTCGGGAGTTTGTTAACCTTGAGATTAGTGAAACTCTGGGTTTTCCATTCGAAAAAGTAGGAAAAGTTCCTCTTTTGTTCCTTTTTTGGCCTTATAAATTATGAGTTTTGTATTTTTTTATTCATGGTGAAGAAATGTCACACTGGTGATGTTTGTAGCTTCTCTTTGTGTGTGTGTGTGCCTGTAATTGTAACAATATAATCTGGTCAACAGTCATAGAACAATAAGCCAGTGCTGATCCACCAGCAAACTCATCGTCACACATATAATCATGCAGATTTAGATTTCCATTTCAATCACTTGTCTTCCATCTGGCCAGAGTAAGTTCTTTTAATTTGTTTTCCCCAATGACATCAAAATCATTGGGGAAAACAAGTCGCTTTTTTTGAGTTAAATAATAAGTGTGATCCTCAATTTGTCAAAATATAATGTTATAAAATGGGTTATCCCTCTCTAGAACCGGCATTCCGTTTTGTTCATCAAGGCGACAATCCAAACATGTCAGAAAAAGGTGGAAGAGGACCTTCTCCTAAGGAGATTTAAAGGGCTTTCTTTCAAAGAAAATTTTCGGCTGATTGGTCACTTAAAAACATAATTGAGAATATTTTTTCCATTTATTCAAAATAGATACCCCTAAATCTAAATACAATGTACCTTTAGATGACAATGAAAAATCCTGTTACTGCATTTTGAATGTCTAGATTATGGAGAACACAGTTGGATTTCACTTTACCTTAAATAGTGATAACAGTAAGGCTTTTATTGCTCTGAGCTGTGCAATGAAAATCTATATGGATGTGGAGTCATTATCGCTCAAACTCACAAGAAATATTGTCAACTGCAGCATTCATTAGACTGAGCTTAATGTGATCCATTGGGGAAGAGGAGGAGGGGTCTCCCTGGAAAAGTCCCAAGTTCAGGACAGGGTCCTCAACTGATGTCCCAAACAATAAGATCACTTTATATAGATCCCATATACAGATCTTAGAATCTGAAGAATCAGGAAGAAGGCATATTTTTATGAGGATACAAATTCATCATCTCCCAACAGCTCCAATGACAGAGAAGAAGAAGTACTTCTGTAACCCAAGCATGGATGTACTTCATGTTGGGAAAGAACTGGATCATCAGGTGTTTGATAATGGGTGTACGGCTGCAGTTTAGATGCAAAGCCTTCTTGGCTCCTTCAATGGAGCACAGATACTGTCATTTACCTTGGCTACCAGAAGCCATGCTTCACGCCATTTGAGCAGGAAGTTTTAATGCCCTCACGAGCACATATCTAGGGACGAAGAAGATGAACAGGGCTTCATCAGAGAAAGAGAGACAAGCTGATGTGGGAGGGACGGCACTAAAAGGGATTTAACTAAGTTTAACTGAACTCAATCTGATGTATTATAACTATTTTTTTTACTCATTTAATAGAATTCTGAACAAACGAACAGAAAATGAAATAATCAAATTACACATAAAACTCAGAATACTAATTTTTGTGTCTCCCTTTCTATCAGCATAGTTTCACAGAAAAGTTTTCTTTCGCAGGCATCAATAACAGCCAGAAAACTAAATTTTACAACTTAGGAATGAATCTAAAATCAATCGGCTTTTAATTAACAATATTTTTAAAAAGTAACTTCAAATGAGCCTTGAAAAATGGTAATGCTGTTTGAGCAGTTTCTTTCTTCTGTGACAGTAAAGCAGTAAAAGTAGACAGTTGCTCTTCGTATCTATTCCTGCAGTCAGGAGCAGCTACTTTTCAGAAAAAGGTAGGGAGCCCGTATATCCTCCCGGTATATTTCATATGAATTGTAAGCAACTTGATGTGTTTTCTTGATTTTTAACACAACAGCTGCAACACATTGTGAATGGCTGGAGGATGTGAACGCACCTCGCCAGTTAATTGAAACAAGCGTTCTATGTACAAATACGCACAGGTGATGTTTATTGTTAACGTTTTAAATGTGTTTTCATTCATACCCCCATAGCAACTCTTCTAAGGATAAGCCTAAAGTTTATTAGAGTCAGTTGATAAATGCTGATATCTGACATGAGAGGAGCGTCTTGTCAGATATCCTGATTGATGGGCTGGCTATCGCAGTGCATTCTGGGATTTGTAGTATCTGCTCCATTGGTGGGACACCAAAATGGGAATGTAGTTTGAATGCTGGCTTTTTTTTAAAGTACTTTGAGCGGTTGAGCAGGATGCTGAAAAGTACCGTCCATTTAGTTCATAAAACTAAAAAGTTTGAAGTTTTTCAACGTATAAATTAAAAAGATCTTAACATAGAATAATTATCTGCCATGACTTTTATTATTTAGAATTCTTTGTATGTAAAACTCAAAGGTTTTTTTGTTTTTAGAATGGGAAAGACAAAATATATGAACAAAAAAGGATGAGTTGGCACATCTGTACGTACGATATTATAGTTCCATATACAGGGGATCATACTTTATGTATGAAAAAGATTTAACAATTTAGTCTGCTCACTGTCATCTCATAATATGTGGTGATAATTATCAAGCACCCAGACAATTACACTAAATCCCCCAAAGTCACCGGATAAAATCTCAGTTGGTGCCTGTTGTCCAACCAGCTAATTTTCCTTAACTGAACATCTTAGTCATAGCAGAGTGCGCCTGGCCTCATAGAACAATCTTTTACATCCCTCCAGGACCGAATGAAATGGAAAAATAGAGTCAGCACATCCGCTTCTGTTCCTGATTTCATCAGTGGCTACTTTCCCTGGCTTTTTATCGGAGGCGGAAGCATGTAATATTCCTGCTGATGCTATCAGTCTCGTTTCACGGCTTTGGATGCTAGATAAACACATCAACAGACAAAGTATTCTGCACAATAGCTCTCCAATTAATGTACTTGAAAGTTCTCATTGTAGTGACTTGTTAAAAATTGTATAGCTTTATGACACTACTTTTGGGTAAATTAACCTGTGCATGGGATGAGCTGCAGTTCATCAGTTCAGAACACAACAAAGTGATAATAAAATTATACAAATTAGAGCTACACTCAAAACAGCCTGCAGGTCAATGGGACTCTGGCTAAAGTTCATTTGGAATGACTTGACACACTAGGCAAAAGGCAGAGGTTTATCTCATATCTTCCTGCATTCACACCTATCATGCATCCTAGCGCCGGTGCTGGGGCTGTGTATAAAGATAACAGCTGTTCCATCATTCGGTCACACGCCTTCATTTTCTTCTTAAGTATGAACCTCTCTCCAACTACATCTTTAATCTGTCTTAGTACTCATCAGCCACCACCACCAGTGTCCAGACTCCAAGCGAAGCTCTATCATCCTGTTTCTCAGTCTGCCAGAAAGACTTTGGCACAGACTCTTCAGGGAGTTTGTGATAGAAGGGTATCTTTACTAATTATCACATACCATCTGCTGCACTATACACACTTCTGTCCTTTGTGCACTTGTTTCTCCAGATTGAAATGAGCTTCGTTTAAGGTATGCATATGTTAGTACTGATCGCCACTGGGAGTAAAACAGGGTTCTGTATGAGGTTGGACTTATTCTTCTATCAGCTACTCCCTTTATGGGTCGCCACAGGGGATCATTTGAGTTTTATGTGCCACATATTGATTTGGCATACGCTTTACATCAGAAAAGCGTATGCCAACAACCCTCTCCGTTTATGTGGGCTTGGGACCGGCCCTTGGAGAACTTTGCCTGTGAACACATTGCGGCTGGGTGGGGTATCAAATGTTGTCTAAAATGAACCAACTGTTGAGAAATTATGGCCCGAAAACGTTTGGAGATAAAGCTGCACCTTGTGTTATAAATATACAATTCACCTTTCCCAAAATAAATTCAGTTCTTCCTCGCAGTATGGGTGTATAAAGTTTGAATATGGTCCATGATTCAAACTTGATTCATGTCCATTTTTGAGTTATCATGTCAACATGACTAATCTGAGGCGCCGGTGGACGTTTGACAATGTGCCGCGATAGTAATTCCATAATATCCCAAACTTTCAGAGATATAAAAATTGGTTAGAAAGACTGGATAAATGGTTTTGTAATCACAGAGGATTTACTCTTGCAGTTTTTCTACATATTTTTCCTTTTATTATATTGTGGAATCGTGTCAGCAGCCACCTCAGATCATTTGAGTTAACACAACTCAAAAGGTATGTTAGGGATCATTTTCAAATTTCATAATTTTCCTTAGTGTGAGGAGGAACTGGGTTGATTTCGGGAAAGTCGGTTGCATACTTTTGTTACTAGGTGGTTTTCAGGCCATAATTTCTCAACTGTAAGTCTGATCTAAGTGTGATGAATATGTAATGATTCCAGAAGATCTATGGTGTATATATCACGTTTACTCTAATAGTTCATATTCTACTCACTAGGGGAGTTTTATAATTTTACAAGAAATTTTTTTTTTACATATCACTTTTTTTACATTTGCATATAATTTGGGGGGCTCATAGTCTGATTGCCTGTAAATCGAAAGGGATGTGACAAGACAAAATATCTTCCCTCGGACAATCTTCCATCACCCGTTTGACTTTCTGATGCTTGAATAATATGAATATGAGACACCTCCTTGGATTTCAAGCCACACCAACGTCCACCAACAGAAGGAGAATAATAGCTGCTTTCTTTTCACTCGATAGAAGAGTCATTTGAAGCTGTGGCTCTTGAAGAGGTAGTTCAAACAGAGGCTGGCCATGGCCTGGTGTTTGCTCTCCTCCGTCTCCATCTTCTTCCCTACTCTCCCAAGACATCAAGAGAGATTTCCTTCGGCTTATCTATAAAGGGCCAGGATGAGCCCCGGCAACTGAGCGAAACAATTACTCACAGCTGCTCCCTATCTGTCTCACCCTTGCAATTCCACTTGTGAGGCTGATGCCAGCACTCACATTCAGACGGACATCAACATGGGCCCAAATACAACAGCTGACACACAATAGTTTGTCCCACTGACACTCGGTCACCCAATGTCATGTTGAAAATGTTTGATGCTATCTCAAGCAGTTCTTCCCAAAGTGCAAAGTCTCCAGGAGACAAATAAATTCATGGGTCCTGGAGGGAATCTAAAGCTAAAGGAAGCTACCCAAACATTTTGAAGATCCCAAAAAACTATGAATACATACAGAATCTCAATATCAAGAAAACTAACCAGAGAATACATTATTTTTTAATGACATGTTCAAATCATGGTCAGAAATGTGTATGGTAGTTTGGTGGCACAGCCTTAGAGATATGGTGTGGAGCTCAGACATTGGGAGGGAGCGCGGTAAAGGTCTACCTCATATTGAAACTTATTGAAAACTTTTTTGGGCATCTGGTTTGGATACCTCCCATTGGGAGGCTTTCCGGTTATTTCCAACTTGGATTAAATCCTGAATTAGACCCAGAACTCACTCTTGGTATTGCATTTAATCTGGTTTGTCATGACTTTGTGTTTAAGTAGTATATTATTATTATAAGTTCCCTCATTTTGGTCTTAGTTCCTTTTCCCTCTCTGTGTCTGTCCTGTGATTCTGTTTTCCTCTTGTGTGATTGTTCATTATGTTCACCTGTGTTTCCCCTCCTGCTGTGTCTCATTAAATCAGTGTATATAGTCTGTCCTCACTTTTCCTTGGTTGCCAATTCGTTGTTTGATGTTCCCCAGTGTTATCACTCACCCCAGCCTTCTCCCAGTGTTTTGTCGTAGGAAGTGTATCCTATCTATCCTTTGCTCCCCTGCTTTTTCTTTGTGCCTTGTTTTTGGTTGAACATGAAATATTTTAACTTTACCTGCTCTGCCCCGCTGTCTTGTGTCTGCACCTGGCTCCAATCCTTGCCCCATCGAAAGTGCGTAATAGTCTGAAAGTGTTTATGGTGAGAGAAGCAGCTGGAAAAACCAACTGAAACTACAGCTCAACTTCAGATGAATGGAAGAAGTGAGAGCAGGCAAAAAAAGATCCTCAGGTACCTCCATCATGTGTGTATTTAATGAGATAAAAAGAGCAGTTAGTAGGTAAAGTTGTCCCTATTATTTGGAACTTTTGTGGCATATCTGACAAAATCTAAATTTTCAAAATGATAATGAATATATACAATGCTTAAAATTTCCAAAATGCCAAAAGCCAACTCTCCAATACAATGGAATAAATGTACCTTGACATGAGTCAACTGGATCAGGGCATCTCCAGAACTCCAGGTCTTGTTAGGTGTTCCCAGTCTGCAGTGTTTTAAAGCAGCATGACCGTGAACCTGTGAAAGGGACATGAGTTCCCTGATTGGCAGCAGTGGCTAGCCAATGTGGTCTGACTCAACGGGTGAGGTGGGTGGATCAATCCCAAATTATCAATACTACCAATAATCTGTTCTCCTTTGGAGTATAGAATGTAAATGGGATTGATACGTAGGGATTAGTTTCAGTTTATATGGTTTATGTTTTCCCCTTGTTACACAATTGTATTTCATCATTCTGTCTGAAAACGTTTGTGGTGCAAGTCATTACTTTGCTCCTCTGGTGTGCTGCTTTGGTCTCATGGGCATAACTCTTACATTACGAACACAAAACTCGCCCCGGTGCACCAAGACGAAAGCGAAAACAACGAGCCACATTGGGAACTACAAAAAGTGGTTTCAAAACTCATGAGAAAGAGAACATGGAGCAGAGAAAGGAGGATGAAAATGCTTCAGCATCTGGACTCCTGACAGACATAGGCAAGTAACATCCTTCAAATGTCTTAATTATATTACATTTTTATTAGAGGTAATTATTTCAAAGATACTGAAGGTAAATATATACATCAAATCTGAAATATTAAGAGATAAAATAAGAAAGTGGCTATATATGGATATAAGAACCTATAATAACTGCTTTGGTGGAAGAATAAGGAGCAAACATTGAACTCCAAGCAAATTTGCCAAGAGAGGAACAATCAAAGAGGGATCAGAAGATGGTTTTGGCCCTTGTCGGAGGTTTGCAATCTCAAAACAACGAAAGAATGGATTTGCATGAAATTTGGCCCAGAAGTAGGTTAAGGCAGATCCTAGATTAAATTGTGGTGACGTTACATCGTGACCTCATGATGTGATGTCATAATAAAGTTTTGTGAGCAAGATTAAAGAAAAATAAAGGATGGATTTGCAGGACATTTTACTCCAGATGAAGGTTTTGGCATGTTCTGGAGATGGATTGAATGTTTGTTTGCGTTTCGTGTCACACCATTTAAAAAAAAAAAAAAAAAAAAGAAAGAGAAATGAATAATATAAAGCTCATCGCAACGGTGCCGCCTTGTTGGGCGAAAGTGCTGTTGTGAAACTGTCAGTTCTTGTTTGGTTTCCATAGTTGTATTTAAACCGCAGATATGGCGTTATAAACTTCATCGGACCTTACTCTTTGTGTTTGTACAAAATAATGACAGCTGGGATTGTAATATCTCTTGTCTCTAGATTATTTTTCATCGTATGAAGAAAGGGGGTCAGGGGTTTTGAAGTGGAAGTAGCAAGTAAGAATGAGACGAGACAAACAGTTTGAGTATTTTGAGAGATACTGGGAGAGTTGGTTTGTTGGATTTTTCTTGTAGATTTAGAGGCGGACAATAACTTGTAAGTTAATGGATGAATCTGCATGACATTTTCATGAATAAAGTGATCTAATTCATTCTGATAACAATGATGTCTACCTGGGATACTGTTGTGCCTCTATTTTTAGTTAGTGTAAGTAATATAGTAAGTAGAGTTTGGAAATTGTATTAATACAGCTTCACCAGGTGTGTCAAAAAATACTAGGATGTTGTTGACGACATAGGATAAAGTGTCATGTGGCCTTTTCGCTGTGTCACAAAGTCAACACACTGTATGACTCAGCATTGGACTATAGGGCTATCTAATTCTAGACACAGCAGCAAAGGTAGTAGAGGCCAGCAGTGAGGTTAGTAGAGGCCAGCAGTGAGGTTAGTGGAGGCCAGCAGTGAGGCCAGTAGTGGCCAGTAGGACGGGTAAGTGGAGGACAAAAGCAAGGGTAGTAGAGCCTAGCAGTGAGGGTGGTAGAGGCCAGAAGTGAAGGTAGTAGGGGCCAGGAACATAGTGCCCATGAATGGAAAATTAATTTGATTGAATATTCTACCACTATCTTTTAAACTTTGCAATGGAAGTATAGTTTTCAGACAGTTTTCGTTCCTTCGCTGATGAAGCCATGTTAACCTTTTTTTTTTTTTTATCGAAATATATGCTTTCAAATACATTAAAACTTCCTGCTTAATTGACATGAAGCATGGCAACCATAAGGTTTTACCAGTTGCCATGGTGAATCATAAAAGGAAAGCACCATTGATCCCCGCTTGATGCCTCTGAAAGTCCTTGTGCAGGATTTTACTTAGTTTGTTGGACCTGCGTTTTGGAACACAGAACACATTACATCGCATCTCATATTAACATGAGACCGTTTTATATCATAAAAATGCAATCTAATACGGTCTTATATGTTTACATGAGTCTGTATTAGATCACATTTCACATTTTCACCAGACCGTATTAGATCGTGTCTCATGTTCACATCAAACAGTATTAGATCACAACTCAGATTAAAGTAATTTAAGATTCAGTATATTTCCAAACAATATTTCAATTTGCACACTGGAGGAGTCAGGAATCAAACCAGTGACATAATGAGTGGATGAGCTGCTCGACCCCCTGAGGAACAGCCGGCCCTCCATAAGCACAGCCTCTGTTTGGGGTCACCATCTCTATAGAACTCTACAAGTGCATTTCAGTGAGGCAAGGTGTTCATGGGAGAGAGGGCGGATATTTGTAGATTCTTTCTGCATGTTCAATAGGAGATGTAATGTTTTTCCTAATACTGTTTAGTTTAGTGCAATTTTCCAGTTCTGCAGTGAGTTGGTGATTCTCTGGTTGAGCTGAGTGGACTACCCTCTGGATTGCTCATGTGATCAGCAGCGACAGGCGGCGGTAATGCAAAAATAATCTGCTCCATCTCCATTGTAATTAAACAGATGGAATGAAGACTTTGCTGCTCGCTTCCAATAAGCCTTAGGTTCCCCAAAGCCTCCGACAAAGATGTGAAGAAAGGAACAAAGAGAGCCACTGAGGAGGACTGCTCTGATAATAGAAGACTCCACATCACGACCTGCAATCTGCTCCTTCCCGTGTGCATCACACCCTCCACTCACCCACACAGCATTAAGGAGATAGTAATTGCTGAATCGTAGATAAAATTTGTAAAAACCAATAAATTCCTCATACACGAAAAAAGTATAGGTCAATACAGATTCGGCCAATGACATCAATTTGTCCAGGGCAAAGGCACATTCAGAGACGGGAGTTTGTTCACTGCTGATTGTGATGAGATTAATAACTAATCACAGACGTGAAAAGACTATTTAACCAGACACTAATATCAAATCATATTTTGTAGCCATGGTTTTCAGTTTAGTCTTTTTCGTCTTTTTCGTCTCCATTTTGAATGTTGATTTCCTCATGTTTATCCTTGACATGTACCTTTACGTTTACTTCTAACTTACGGCTCCCAAACATTATCCACCGCAGAGCAGCTTAATATTGATAGCAGATTTTAGATGTTATATCCATCAGCATAATATTTGTTTAAGTCCCCCTTTTGCTGTCAGTACAGCTCAAGTTCAAGTTTATTGATTGCCATACCATCCATATCTATGCAACATATATACAGAGGAACAAAATTGCGTTGTTCAGGAACAGTGAACAAAATAAATGAATGACACACCTAAGGAAAACATCATTTAAAACTATCTAAGACAAAAAATACAGGAAGACAATAAAAGCTGCAGCTAAAAGTACGGAAGCCCATGCATTCACCAGGTAAAAAAAAAATTCAAACACCTTTTCTAGTAATTACGAGAAAAGATCTCCTAATAATGAGAAAAAGAGGATTTGTTTGTTTGTTTACACATGCACTGTAATGACCATGCATGCATCTGTAACCTTATATACCCTTCCACTGGCTTATTCTAAAAGAGACCTGAGATAGAAAGGAGAACTGTGCTATGTTTTAAGAAAGTGCAATCAATGCAAGAGTTAAAATGAGGCATA
This sequence comes from Lophius piscatorius, assembly GCA_009660295.1. Lineage (NCBI taxonomy): Eukaryota > Metazoa > Chordata > Actinopteri > Lophiiformes > Lophiidae > Lophius > Lophius piscatorius. The sequence continues at coordinate 16,068 of VRLP01004921.1, read as the reverse complement.
AAAATATAAAATCCTGGATAGTAATTAAAAGGCAATAATTCTGTGTTCTGTGTTCAGAAGCATAGCGGTAACTATTCAACAGTAATACTTCCTTCGTGTTAAAGACATATCCCAAAAACTGCTTCATTGATCAATTTCAAATTTTATACCCACCTAGACCTTAATGTGAAGAAGCACTGCATTGATTTGGGAAAGGTCGGTTGTATATTTCTGACACTAGGGCGAGCGTTATCTCCAAATCTTTTAGGGCCATAATTTTTCAACCGTTTGTCCAAATTTGGTGCTTGTGAATGGACTCGAGGACCTCTATCTTGTCTTGAATTGTTTTATTTTTTATTCTTAGGGAGACCTTTTTTCAACGGTATAATACTTTCTTAACTACCACTGAGCTCCTAATGGTCTGAGTCGTGTTAAATGTTGTCAGATTATTTTCTTTTTCTTTTTCTATGGGAGGCAAACCTATCAAAGCAGCGCACTAGTCTGGCAGATCGCTCAGCCCCAGGAGGTCTAGTTTGATGTGATTGCTGATCGGCTGTGCAGCCTCACTGGGGCCAATTCGCACACGCACCATACACGCACACCAAGCATGAACTACCAAGGCTCCAAACATCTCACCAGCTGGAAATATTTCACAATGAATGAAGAAAAAACAAAGTTTGCAATTTGTAACACCAGTACGGACAAAATAAACTGGAAGAATTACCAAGAAAACTTTCAGCACAATAAACTTAATCAGTCTCTTCAAATGAATCACCAAGAGTGATACCAGGTTTCAAGGAGCTAACCTCCGTAGAGCTGCTAAAGCTAGTGAGAGTGCAGAGCCATCCACAAGTCCGCTTTTTCAATGTATGTAATCCATGAGTTATTGTATGAAGCCCCTTCCACTGTAATTCATCAAAATAAGAGTACGTAAAATACACTACTCCATTATGTTTTTAAAACTTTCAAAAATAAAAATAAAAATAAAAAACAGAATCGGTCAAATTGCCATCGGCTGGTCAGACTTTTTGAAATCGGAAATCAGCCAAGAACAAATTTACTTTGTCTAAAAAAAAGGTGATTGGTATCCTTATCAAGTCATGGACGAACCACAAAACACGGCAAATAAAAGTGAAGTATTTAAGTATTCAACTTGACTTGATGATGTTGCAAACCTTCCTGGAAGCTTGTGTGTAGAAAAGAACTCTGGGAGAAAGACATCAATGAATCATTTCTCTCATAACATCCGCTGACATGGAGTGGTCATGGAAACACTACTATACAAAACGTAAGGAATCAAATCTGAGTCAAACCTGCTTCATTGTGAAGAGTGAAATAAACAAAAGACAAACTTAAAGTTGGTCCGAAAATCTTATTAGGTTTAGGTTAAAAATGGCATCGATGAGTCTTAGTTTACATAGCAACCAGAATGTCAGAAGCTAACTCAACTATTTATTTTACCATAGATTCCCCTGCGGCTATTAAAATTCTTTGTTGCTCATTCGAATACCAATAAAATAATGAAGACATGGGCACATTAAGGTTAAAATGAGGTGACCACAGAGAAATGGACTGGACATGACTCAAAGAGCACATTCAGTCTGGTTAAATCGCAGGCTTCCCAGAAGCAGATTCAATTTACAGGAGGGTTGTCGAACAAGGCCAAATAACATCTCAGAAAATCAACTGGCTGAATTGATGTGAGTAATAGGCAGCAGTTCACAAATCGAGAAAAAGGTCACTGTAGCAGCAAGAATGGAACAGGAAACAGAAGACAGTGAGGTACTGAGACTAACTGGCAAACTTGAGGAGGGAGCGCAAGAACTAAGTACATCAGGGATGTAATTGTGACAGAGCAGAAAAATGGAAAACCCTAAGCAATGCCTGAAAATCAAATAACTTAATCCGCAGAAATCACTTTTTAAACGGCCTTGAATCCACCAACATGATTGTGTTTATTTATCCGGAAAAATCATTGTTTACGTATTTTGAAGGTGAATTCTCCCATTATCTCAGTACAAACAGCTTTTTGGTGGCTAAGTTGACAGAGAGTTTATACCTTCTACCTGAAGTCTACGTGTCCAAGTGACCTTTGGCAGGATACTGAAGCCCAATTTGTTCCCATTGTAGCCATAACTGTTAATGATTGTGATTGGATGAATGCTGACTCTTGTTGTATAGTGCTTTGAATGGTCAGACAGACTAGAAAGACATTATAAGTGCATACCATCTTACTGAATTGTGAATTCATGACTTGTGATTTCATTTGAAAATAAAAATTAACGGCCATCCACTGCTTCCACTCAGCACTGGCAACTTCAAAACATTGGGGCGTGATGATGACACTGCTTATTTGTACTAAAAACTTACACAATAAACCATTATTCTACAATAATAATACAAATATAATACGATGGTCTGTAATTATAATCATAATTGTAAATATGATAATCATAACGTTTACACTATTACATTACACACAAATGCTATAAATTTACTATAAAGTGTACAAAAAATCCGGTAAATTAAATATGCATTATAAAACCTACAGTACACTTTACAAAGTCTATGAGCCTCAAATCACCTTGGTATTATTAGTACTAATGTTCTACTTAGAAGTGATAAACATTTGATTTTCAAAATGAAATTGCAAATGTAATTTGCAAAATCTTCTAAAAAGCCCATTTTGTCATTCTATTTACTTCTGTCTGCCGGATATCATCCAACAATTTGTTTTCCCTTGATTTAAAATATATCATAGATTCAAGGCTAAAACATCTTTAAATCAATCCCGAAATGAAACATATAATTATTAAATATGGAAATACTTGCAAAATGAAAAATGACAGACCTGGAGCTAATTCAACTATTTGTGGATTTTATATCTAATTTCATTGTTTAACCAGGAGAAATGCATACAATGACAAAATAGAAAAGGAAATTATATTTCTTTCTTTTAAAATGTGTATTATTCAATCATTTTATTATATGATCTATCCATAAATAATATAATCAATCCTTCTCCAAAAGGATTGATTATAAGATCTCTCTCCTCACTCACCAGTGCATCCATGGCAACGCACCCCGCTACCTAAAAGAACTACTCACCCCACTGACCTCAACGTGATTCCTCCATTCTACCCACTCATACCGCCTTCTCCTTCCCCGGACTAAGCTCAGCACCATGGGTGATCGGGCCTTCTGTTCTGCTGGCCCTCGTTTGTGGAATGCCGTCCCTGACCATCTGAGGGCTCCACAGACGACTGAGAAATTTTAAAAAGGACTTAAAACTTTCCTTTTTAGCAGAACCTATAACTTTAATTAACATTGCTGCTTTTTGGTCATATTTCTATATAATTATTATTATATTTTTATTGATGCTTTCATCTGCTTTTACCTTGTGGCACTTTGAGATTTGATCCAAATGTAAAGTGTGTTATAAATTGAATGTATTATTATTACACAGTGAATGGAAGGCAGGTAACTGTTTTTCTGAGGATAATGGATGAAAGCCTAATTTATTCTCCATCTATATGTAAAAAACATGCGTCCCTTTCAAACTTTGACCACATACTCCGATACCTCCGTTGGATTCGCTTTGATACATCCAAAACGTGGCAGTGACGGGACAAATGTTTAGGCTACAACAAAATCGTGCCAGTAGATCAGTAGGCCGTGATAATAAGCAGCGGCGATGTGGTTCATGGACAGCATGTAAACACTTGAGCCATCATTGCTCCTCATTTTTTCATCAGTTAATTGAGACAATTTGAACCAAACACAGCCTCTCAGACCACCAATTAGTCCAAATGGAGCAAACAATCAATCAGACCGCCCACTGTTTGATTGCAGGACGGGGACACGAGACAAGGGAGCATCATCAAGTGTCACCTCCACCATCTAGACTGAATATTAAATGAACTCTGTGTTACTAATGAGGCTTTAGTCTCTGAGAGTGGCAGATTTAACCATTTTAATACAGAACCTTGACACGTTCAGTCTCTCCAGAGTACAATCAACAAAAAACAGACTGACATGACTAAAATGACAGATAATAGGCATTTGCAAATGTGTGGAATGAGTCAGGAGACTCACAGGGGACGTAAGGTTCCAGTAGTTTCATAGAATTTACTGAAAGAGTCAAATTGTTGACTTCATAGACAAGATATAAGTTTCCAAACCTTAAACAATCAATAGTTAAACGTTTGTACAGCTTTAATATTTAAAGACAATGGTAATCAACCATCAATCTATTCTGCAGAACTGAATAATTTTAATTGTCATAATGCACAAGTACAAAAAAATTCTGACTTAAGCCGTCACTGTTTATATGTTCAATCTTAATCAATCATACCTTAAATCACCTGTTCATACTGCGTACAACACTATTTTCATTCACCATTTCATGACCTGAGTGGGCATCAAGGACACTGCACTTGATTGACTTAATCATACATTCATATATTCATTCATTCATTCCTGCCCAGGTCCATTAGGCTCCTCACTAACAACTCCGTCATCCGGTTCGGACAACCATCACATGTGCAATATGTATTTCGGTGCAATATTTAAACTTGACACAGAAGTGCTTGTGTTTATGTGTGTGAATGTCATTTATGGAGCGTGTATAGTAATGTTGGTGAGATAACGCATGTATACTTTCTTGTATTTCTGTGAAATTGTAGTTGGACGGAGAACAGAACAAATTTCCTTTAGGGGACATTAAAAGTAGATCTTATCTTATATTATCTTATACTTTTTTACGTTCACTATATTTAATTACACCACTTTCCCAACACACATTGCCTGTTGAGCTGCAGGGTTCAATTTAAGGTCCAATTTCATTTTCCATCAACATGCTCTCCCTTGGTCAAATCATTTAAAAACACAATATCTCATTTCATATATATATATATATATATATATATATATATATATATATATATACACACACAAATATATACACATACATATATACACATAAATATATACACATAAATATAAATATATATATATATATATATATATATAGAGAGAGAGAGAGAGAGAGAGAGATATGTGTTTTTCTTTAATTATCCAATCTGTGACTGTCAATCATGGTCACCTGTGTCCCCCTTCCAGCTTCGATCCGATTTAGTCCAAGTCTGGTGAATATTAATCAACTTGAGTAGGTCTATCTTGTTTTACTCCAATAGTTTATATTTAATCTTAGTTTTGTTTAATCAGGGGATTGGGTACTTTTCAGGGACACCCTTGCTGTTGGGGATGACATAATTGGCCTGGTTAAATTATTGAACTGTGTCTGCTCTGCTTCCATCTTGTGTCTGCTTTTGGATCCACCATCTGGTTTCTACTTAAAGCCTACCATTGTTGTGGTGCACTGAGACCCTGAGTAAGATAAGCGGTTAAAAAAAACGGATAGATGAAAAACGTATTACAGAATAACTGATACTCTCTTTGTCAAACCATTTTTGTCAATTCTATTTATGTGTCATAAATAATGTTTTGTGTTTGACACTAATGTAAGCGGCCAGAAAAAGGACTGATCGACGAAACGCGTGATAGATAAGATCCTTAACGGATGAGAAAATGTTCCTGCTCTCCGTGTCACCTTACCTCTATACCTCCTGTCAAACCAAACAACTTTTGATGGGACAAGACATTGAATGCTTGGCTGATATCCAACTGCCTCATTTAATAACCACTCAGTGTGCACACTTTATTCTTATCTTCGTAGTATATATTTTTATTACCACATATCAATCACCACATATGTCTGTCATTCTCCTCCTGATATCTGTGGGTTCTTGAAGTTAAAGCTAGATGAAAATAGCTTCTTAAAGAACCCTACAAATTTAAGTTTCAGTCAATTGACCTTGAAAATGAATCCGTGTTTTTTACTTAACACAAATACTCTGCAAGAAAGAGAAAAAGGCTTAGAAAAGATTTGAAAGTGAAAACATTCACAAAAAATGCTAAATGCTCTGTAATGCACTCAAACACATGATCCACAAACACATGATCCACTAAACAAGTTACCGTACGCAATTTCTGCACTGCAAATTTAATAATTTCTGCATTGCTTTAAGGATCGGAGTAATAAGTCAGTTTTTTATGTGCTTCATCAGAGAAGTGGGAAAAAAAAAAATTGGGGGGGGAAATATAAGAACGGTTATATAATATGCCTTAACATCAAGATTTGTGTAAATAAATGTTTTTAATATAAGAGGATGTAAAAATATGCTGACTTTACAGGAAACAGAACATAAACAAGTCAAAGTCATTAAGCCTGGTCAGCTGAAAAATGATTTAATGGATCTATTCATTTGTATGGTTTAGGAATGAATGGTGGTTTGGTCCCAAGGCCCTGCAGAATAAACTGAACCCAAAGATGCTCCCAATGGCTGTTCCATGAATGATGACATGAATGGTTATTCTCCTCATGAGCAGGTGGCACCTTGCAATGGAGTTGTAAAACGGACTTGAAGCGCAATATAATAACAGACCATTTACCATTTCAAGTTCACATCTGAATGGATCTAAAAGAGTAAAATTAAAGTTAGAAGTAGAAAAAACTTTTTTCCACGGGGTAAATGCCCTCACAACACATAAACATGCTACTTGTATATATGTTGCTGTCATCCAGATATATACAGATCAGCTCAGACATCATTCCAATATGCCTGTACGTTTGAATCCACCCTCCACTCATCCAATTACATTATTTTTTCTGATTTAGAGACTCACCTGCATAGATATTTCCCCCTCTAGTGAGCTTTTGAGAGCAGGATGATTGTTGTTTTTTTTTAAAGTTCGTAATTAAAACTTTCTTAAACTGCACAAGGCATTTATTCATGATATTCAAAAAATACCTGTTTTTACAGATCAGTACTGTGATGGTACAGATCATTACAAATCCTTGTCACTTGTAACCTGACGAAAACATGTGATCAATTTTTTATGGTTTGATATCAGTAAATGCACCAAGTGACTCTTTTTCCCGTGCCGGGGTAGGTTTATTGTGCTAGTCCCTGTCTTTACCCACATTATTCTATCAATACAATTATATTTTATTTGCCTTAAATGGTGAGATATGCATCTATTATACGTTGAAAATGTTTTATACCTTGGAGATGAGGTGTATATGAAATGATTTCTTGAGTAGGTTACTGCAAAATGCGATGCTCATGCTAGCTAGAAGCTAACCCTAATGCGGCTGGCTACCAAGCAGCGATACAAATTGTATATATCGGTGTACATGTTGTGTTTCATGATATGCTGTGAAAGGCTGTGGAGAGTTTACCACGTCTGTTTTGCCGGCTAGAGGAAAATAAACTGCTAGTGAAGCCGAACTGTGACTGACAAGAGATGACACAAAACACTACACAAGAAGTTAAATGCTAAAGCTATTATATTTAAAAGTAGTTTGCAATGAATCAATCTCTCCTTTACCACCAGTACGTTGCACTCAAACGCCTTACAGTCGTAGCGAATCAAAGAGGAATCGTGTTAATTCTCATTGGACCAATGCCATGTCAAAACTGTGCTCTGGTTTGTTAATTGGTTTGTGTGTGTCTTCTTATTTCCCATGTTTGCCCAATAGCAGATCAGCATGAAAAAAAGTAGCACATTGAAATACGATAAATTGATAAATGAGATCCTGCCTCCAGAGGAGAATAGCACCTCTATCCTCCTCTGTTCTCCAGAACTACTTCACATAGATTGCTTTTTTCCTGCCCTGTACGTTTCGCTGTTGAAGCACAATCTGAATTTCAATAACAGATTTTTTTCGATTATTCCATTACCAAGATATAAAAACTATTTTATGAATAAAACTGAGATTTAAATTCTGAGAAATTCTTTATTTCCACCAATTACTGTTTTAATATTTTGATCTCCTTCTTGCCTTTCAAAAACAGAGGCGGACCATCCTCCTCTGCCTCTATGTTTAATCCTCTTCTGCCTCTATGAACCAGCCTCCTCTGCCTCTATGTATGATCCTCTTCTGCCTCTATGTACCAGCCTCCTCTGCCTTTATGTTTAATCCTCTTCTGCCTCTATGTACCAGCCTCCTCTGCCTCTATGTATGATCCTCTTCTGCCTCTATGTACCAGCCTCCTCTGCCTTTATGTTTAATCCTGTTCTGCCTCTATGTACCAGCCTCCTCTGCCTCTGTATGATCCTCTTCTGCCTCTATGTACCAGCCTCCTCTGCCTTTATGTTTAATCCTCTTCTGCCTCTATGTACCAGCCTCCTCTGCCTCTGTTTGATCCTCTTCTGCCTCTATGTACCAGCCTCCTCTGCCTCTATTTATGGATCATTTTGGTGCATAGAAGTACAGAGAATGAATTAACATTGCATCATGGCCCAGTTTGGAGATTTATTTCATTAATGAAATTAAGCTGCTGTGACTTGTGCATAAACTGCACAGACAACTAAAATACACTTATTTCTAATGTTTAGAGATGACTGACACATTAATTAACCCACCACATTCCGTCCATCCTCAATTTAAACAAACCAATCACGAATACAAGGATGTGCAGTAGCCTGCCTAACCATCTTTACCTAAATGACAGATTTTTTGAGTTTGAGTCTGACTGTGATGGTGAGAAGGGTGATCCAGGGGTCCATCTGCCAAAAACATAGCTGTCCCTAAGCAGGCTTAATGTTAATGTATAAAAACATCTGCCATTTAAAGGAAGTATGAAATGGCACTGATTGGTTTGATTCAGAAACATTTATTATGTCCAAAACACACATTAAAGTACTAAATACAGCCCACTCTAAATTCTGTTTTATTGAGTTTATCAGTCAGAGTTGGATACACCCCATAGACCACTTTAGGTCATTTTAATAGCGTTGGGTCTGTCTGCTCTTTGATGCTTGGCACGTGGTATACTGATTTAAAAGGACGTTTTCACAGAAGATTGCTGCTGGTGCTGAAAATAAAGTTAATGAGAACAATCTCCCTGAACCAAAACAGTAAATTGAGGAATCCTAAAAAAAAACAATTAAGTTAAAAAGGCTAAAAACCACGAGCTCAGATGGACCTTAAATTTGACTCAAGTTTGTCACTAAAAGGAGCACTGATTTAATCCAGTACTATAAAACCATTGATTAGCATGGCATTATTTATACCAATAAGTCATTTTTCTCAAGGTGACATCCTTGAAGAATTAGCTTTGTGTTCCAAAGATGTAATTCTCAGCTCTGAAACAGGGCGACTGCAGTATAAATGCATGAAGGTGGGGAGGTAATAACTGTGGATTAATCTATAGTGTAGAGCCTGAGAAATCAACAATGGGGGAGACCACGGATTTTAGGATTTTGTGTTTTTCTCTGCATGACATGAGTAAGCCTGCCTGTGTGAGAGAAATTACAGATATAGACGCAGTCAGAATCCAGCTATCTACATCTGAAAACTAGCTGATAAAAGCAGCTGAACACACCCTAGTGTGCTCTTGCTTCAACTAAATGAATCCTTTGAACATCTTCACAGCAATGGAGGTTGAATGCCCTATCAAGAGCATTCTGGAAACAAGCTACTGACCCAGCAGTTCAGACAAACATATAGGAAGCGCTGCCGTCGTCAACAGGCACATTCATAGGCAGACAATATGGCTCTGATCAGAACAATTATGCAGGCCTTCTGCCGTCCTGTCATTGGCAGCCCACTTTCTCCATTCCTATCATTTTAATTAATTCTGTGATATTTCAAAAGTCTGGGGTGTATGGACCACTAATGAGAAACCTCATCAAAAGACACACAAGCCTGGCAATTTGAGCTGCGGCTGGCATGATACACTGAACTTTCAGCCTCCCGCTTCATCGCCAATTACTTGCATTTCTTCTTGATGAACAGCCATGTCCATGCCCACAAAGAGCTCTCCGTGTCACTAGTAGTACACCTGTATTTTTGTATTCTTTTTTAATTTTTTCCCCCTTGAGGTAAGATCCGTGTTTCTTTCTTCTTTTTGACTGGTTTGCTCTTGTGTACTGATAGCCATCTTATTGACTTTAATCAACCATCCATCAATGTGACAACGCTCGAAGAATAAAGGTTTTCAGGCACTAGTTAATTAATCTGCCTGCTCCTGTCTGCCTGCACTGCTCAATCATGGAGTAAATAAGGGCAGTCAAGAATGTAATTGTTTATTTCTGTGCACAGTTTGGAAAAAAGGCAGTTTTTCATCTCAAGGAGCTGTGAAAGTTGCCCTTTTCGCTTTTATTTGTCAAAGGTATTTCAAAAAGCAAATGAGGCAGAGGTGTACACAAACTTCACACTTCAGAATAACTTGTTTTTGTACTTTTTACTTCCTTTTACTGTGACGGAATTTTTTTAGTATGCAGGCATTTTTGTTTAGAAAATTAATACCCTCTTGAAATGTCATAAAAGAGGATCATTCCTGCAGTGTCGTATGTAGTCTCTTATGCATGTAACTAATGCAGCTCCTCCGGCACCCTAAGGTCACGTTTGTCATTCTTTGATCCATGATTTATTTTATCATGCATCTTCTAAGTTCTGAGAAGATGCATGGCCTTCTACCTGTCTGACTGATGTCACTTGTCACATCTTTACCAGTTTGTGTCTCATGTTCCAGCCTATTCATAATGTTTTCAAGTAGTTTTGGATTTCTTTTTTATTTAACTTTGTCCCCCCCGTCAGCTTGTTTTATTTAGATAGTGTAAAGGTAACTTAACGCCCAAATGCAGAATATTTGCCTGAGGTTATCCCTGTAGCCTAGTGCTCTGTGGCTATGGAGATTCTATGCCCCTCCTTTTGCCTCCAGAGGAGGTTGTATTTCCTGCATGATGCCCTCTTGCATATGGTGCTGCAAAGTGTTGAACCCCCTTCCTGATTTCTTCTATATTTGTGACTCATACTAAACTTTGTCACATCCTAAAACAAAATTGAACATAATGCAACCTGAGGAAACACAAAATACAAGCCCTTATTTTATATTTAAGTGAAAATGTTTATTGAATAAATTACCTTTAGCAGCAACAACTGGATCGAAGCCCTTCTGATCAAGGCAGATCAGTCTCTGACATCACTTTGGTGGAGGCCATTGCTAAGAGCCAACTTGTAGCACTTGAGCCAATAGGTTTTATCAGTCTCTGAAATTTGAGCTGCTTGAGAGCTCCTTTTGAAAGGTCCGTGAACAGACCATTACAATAATCTAATTTACTTGAGATAAAGGCGTCGGTGAGTTTTACTTGGACTTCTTTTGACGAGTAGCTGAGAGTTGTGTATTCTTTGTTCTATGTAGAACTGCTTGAATGCAGACACATTGGAAGGTTTGTGAGCATGAACTTATCTTCTTCAGTTCCTATGAAAACACCGCAGTGGGGTTCCGGGCCAGACTTTGACTAGATTATTCCAAAACTAAAAATTCTATTCCTTTGATCCACTCTTCTGGTTAGGGTTATTGTCTTGCTTAAACTCAGAGACTGATAACCTGGCACTCCCTTTCAGAAATTTCTCGTAGACAACAGTAAGATTGTTTCCCTCAATTTTCGGAATTCGCCCTAGCCTTGAAGTACCAAAGAATCTTCACAATATTACTCCTCTTTATTGAACTTTGCTATGCTATTCTTTTGATGAATGCAGTGTTTGTTTTACCCCACATGTAATGGGACTTCTGTCTTCCCTCGTCAGTCCAAAGTGGATTGAAAATTCTGATCTAGAACCAGTACGCCACACCCAGATGTCCTGAGGGTTCTGGAAGGTTCATATGGCTCAAGTATATCAGAAATGTATTTTTTTCGGACCAGACCCAGGGAGGAATTTGAAAACAAATAAAATCGATTTTTATATCTGATTCTGTGAGTCAGTGGGAACCAGTGGAATTATGGTGATATGGATTGATGTGGTTATATCTTTTTGTTTTTGTCAGGTCTCTGAAGTTAAAGTGGCTTGAGCGCTCCTTTTGAAAGATCAGTGAAAAGAACATTATAGTAATCCAATCTGCTTGAGGTAAAGGCCTGGACATATTTTTCCATCTTTTTTGTGATTAACTGACTTTCAGTCTTTCCCTTTGTGATCCCAAAAAGGTCATCTCTGTCTTGATATTTACCTGGACAGAATTCTGTTTCTTCCACTGACGCAATGACAAAGATTGGAAACGCTCATGGTCACCAGCTCTAAATGAGATGTGTATTTCACTGTCATCACCATATTTATGTAAGACTACTTTATTGTTCTGTAAAATCTGTCATAGGGGAAGCAAAGATGTCCCAGGATGCAACCTTGCGGAGTGCCTGAGGTCCTTTCCATCTGCTTAGCCACACAGTTATTGTTTCAACAAAATATTTTCTGCCTTTAAGGTTCAACTTGAGCTCCTGATTCCCATATTCCCAGTCAATCCTTTATTATTCACCATAAAATATTATTATTGAACTGCACTAAAGCAGAAACTTCACCTGATTATTAATATTTAGTCAAAAAAATCATTCTGCACCTTAACGAGTACAGTCTCTATTTTATAATTGAACCAAAATCCTGATGCAATATGGAAACAACTGTTCCATTCAGTTACGTTACTCAAGAACGGTAGGTTTTAAGCTGCTACCTCAGAATATTGGGATCTGTTTGTGTCTAGGTTGTTTGTGTGGTTCACAGATTAAACTTGACTTCACAGATCCTGGATCCATCACGGAGGAACAGCCGTCTTGATTCATCCGTGATCTCTCTGGTGGCCACACTGTTATGCAGTCCCATTATATCAGCATTTTGAGTGCCCTGAGGAGCGACTGGCCTGGGAATTGTCTGGCATCGATGGGTTTTAACATGCCTCTATCATCAGTTCTTCCCATCTTGCCTTGTTTATTCTGACAGGAGAGTCAACTGTGGCTTTGGCGTGGTCACTCCAATGGTATCAGAGAATTTGACTTGTCTTCCCCATAGTGTTTTAATGTTGGATTTTTGCAGCGTTTTTGCTTTTTTTTTGGCTTTTTCTTTGGTGAACAGCTAACAGATGTACTACCAATCAAACATTATTGGATACAATTTTATCCAATTTAAGAGATTGTCTTTTAGGAACAATATGTAAGGACCATTTTTTGGTTATTGATTTTAAGCTATTTATTTATTTTATTTTATTTTTTTAGTCTTTATTTTACCAGGTTAGAGTAATTGAGATTAAAATCTCTTTACATGCGAGACCTAGCCAAAAAATAAGCAGTACACAAAGTTTCAGACACAATTAGAAAACAACAAATGGTCATAGGTGCAAAGTGCAAATTCGACAAAGTGCTGGAGAATACAAAGACTCTTAACTCAGTCCGAGTTTTAGGAACAGTCATAAGTAAAGTATCCTGAGACCGTAACCCATAAGTGCCTTATTTTTGGGACAGAAAAGCAGATAAATAAGAGGGGGGTCTACCATGTATGGTCTTATAAATAAAAACATACCAGTGACTGACTTTAGATTATGAAGTACAGTGATGAGTGGGGGCTCTACAGTTTGTAATAAACCTCATAGCTCCATGATAATCAGTGTCTTACATATGAAGACAGTGAGATAAAGCATTCATGTACAAAAGATCTCCACAATCAAGAACAGTCAGAAAAAAAAACAGGACTTTTTCCTGAAATAAAAAACCTTATCTTATAAGTTATCTTTCAACTTTCTGACCAGACTCAGAATGTGAGGTTTAAAAGAGAGGTGGCCATCAATTAAAAATCCCCAATACTTGTAGGTGGACACTTTTCAATTACCTTGAAAAGTAACAATACTCTGAGGTCTGTCCTCTTAAAGTTTGAAAAGACCATGACATTGTTTTTTTCAGCATTCAGGACAGGCTTTAGATGATGAAATTGAGCTTGCACTCTGTCAAAAGCATTTTGCAGATGCTCAAAAGCCAAATTGAGGGTAACAACCCAACAGTTAAGGATTGCATCATCCGCATTAAAATGGAATGATGAGTTTGACATTTTTGCCCAAGTAATTAATATAAATAGTAAATAAAATTGTGCTATGAAGAGAGCCCTGAGGGAATCCCTTGCAAAGTGTTAGGACTTTAAATGTGAGGCCCGCAAACCGGGCAGCCTGTGTCTTATCTAGGCTTAGTTCTAGGTGTAGCCCCACGGCCATCAGGTGCAAGAGGTTAAATAATTTAGGAGGTTAAACATCAAGGCAACAGCTGGAAGGATTGAGATAAAAGATTCTTCCCTGGAATGTTATCTTGTTTAAAGGAACATAATACATCTCTTTAAACATTATAGCATGTTAACCTATTTCAAAGGATTAACCTGAAAATCAACATAATATGGAAATTTATATCTAAAAAAAAAGTCATCAAATCCTAGTGAAATCAGGGGGAGGAGTACATAATGAATATCCTCATGCAGTATAATTACTACATGAGCACTGATTCCCTCAGGAATTATTCTGCCCCATTTTATCTTTGTACTGTGTTTAATCAGTATTTGCAGTGAGGGAAAATCTGTTTACATGCCTTTGGCAAATAATTAATGTGCGTGTGCTAACTGAATTGGTTTAGCACAAATTGAGTAGAATGTGTCGTCTCATAAAGAATTATTTGTCATCCATTAACGGATGTCATCTCTTTAGTCATGTCTACAAAACCATTTTATGTGAGCATAATACTACTAGATGAAGCACTGTGGGTGTAAAGAGTACTCTGTCATTGTTGGTCATTGTATATTATTAAATCATGCATTAGATGACAAATATCAATGACATTAAAGACAGTTTACTGAATAACAGATTTTACTTTAGAGCAACAATTTTAAGAAGAACTCCAACTCTCTGTGACCCTCGACATTAAAGAGGGAGTTCTAGAGTTTATACCATTATATGATTATACATGTAAGAATGTTGTATTGTAAGAAACACATTGTTTGGCAGTTTGTGTTCACACCAGGGAGTTTTTGGAAATGTGCTCCCAATTTCCTGCGTTACACACGCAGTTCCTTCGAATGACCAGCTCAAACCAAATTTGACTCATTAATAATCTTAGACAGTCCGTATTGACTCAACCTAATCACATGTATGTAGTCAGCAATAAGCTCTAAGATAGCACTTACACTTTAATTGTAACACTCGACTTCACACAGAAGACAACCCAGGTTACTACCATTTCCAAATGTTCTCCAATGATTCAGTCATTGCTGTATAACAGAGGGCAATGATCTGGAGAACAGGAATATTATCACAGACATTGATATCTGGTGTGAGGTCAATCTCTTTTTTTGTTCCAGGTAGGCTACCATATGATGTATAAGAACAACGTGTCAACGCAGTTCACGTCAGGGACTAGCCAAAAAGCTAAAAAAAAGATTGGAGGATGGAGAGAGGCTTAATTTCAACAGCTGGAAGTATTGTCATTATTTTGAGTTTAACGGTCAAAGATGCGAAGAACATTGTCGTCCGTTGTAAACCTTCTTCAAACAGGAGAAACAGCTAAAAACGCAACATCTAATTTATTGAAGCATCTGCTACGGCAGCACAACAGTGTGTAAGTTATCGAACAAAAACCAACACCTACGTTGAGGCCTTTACTGCAAATGCTGCACGCAGGCCAGCTAAACATCCGAAACTGGATTTCAGAGCAGGGCAAGGTATTTTCAGGGTTGCCACATGTCCTTCGACCCATTATGGAGAAAATACCAACAAAGAGCTATGCCAAGTTGCCACAGTGAAAAACTTTTGTTGTCTCGAGAGAAAATGATGGAATCCAACTTCTGAAGGCCACACTTAGAGAAGTAGACTTTGTTTCCACCACATTTGATATCTGGACAGCTAACAACAAAAGCTTTCTGGGTGTAACAGTTCACTGGATCAGTAGTTCCACCTTAGAATGCAACAAGGTATAATAATGTAAAAGAATCGGAGGCAGGCACACATTTGATGTTTCAGGCGCAGATATTGAACAAATTAATTTGTCATATGGACTGCTGGGCAAAACAAACCTGTGCATTGTACTGGGAATTACAGTAAGCGTCTGAATTAGATTAAATTAGATTAGATTAGATAACCTTTATTAGTCCCACAATGGGGAAATTGCAGGGTTACAGCAGCAGAGCATGTTACAGAATAAAAATACAGAATAACGGAATAA